>MU776903.1:68611-116199 GCA_026770625.1 Nicotiana glauca | reverse complement strand
TTAGAGGCTTGTAGATAGATGTCAGGTTTATGGATACATGTGTGGCCTTGTCGGCCTATGTTTTGAGTTTACAAATGGTCGTGTCGACCTTATAGTCCCGTATGTCACATGTATAAGTTAGTATATCAGGTTGGGTCGTTATATGTTGAGTATTCCCTTATATTTTATTCTTGTTATCTCATGAAAGGGTTTCTGGCTCATTTACTCATGAGAGTATGATAAGAAAGATATGTTATGTTGGTACTCGGTTGAGTAAGGCACCGGGTGCCCGTCGCGGCCCATCCGGTTTGGGTCATGACATCAACCCCATCTAGAGCTTCTAAAGCCTAGCCCCATGACTGAGCAACTCAAACCTAAGCCTCCCTAAGGCCTACAAATGAAAAGCTCAATAAGAAAGGGAAGACAGGGAGATCGAAAGACCTACAACGAAGCTCACCGTGAAGTCGACAGACTTCCTCAAAGGCCGAGTGCACGTCTGCTAGTCCGGTCTCCTCAATCCTAGAAGGATCAACCCCGGTCGAGGCACGATCACTTTAAGGGGCCATCTTTCCAAAACTAGAAACTTTGGGTGCAGCAGGCTCGAGCGATATCTCCGCCTCAAAGGTCGGGCCCAACTTCGCCTTATCATGGTCGCCATCGCCCTGTAAGTACACACCCCATTTTTTATTATTATCTTTCAGCTTGGAAGTAGGAAATACCTTCCTCCAGAGGAGCACGACATCGTCTTTGGAGCCCCACAACACCTTCGACTGCAAGACTAATACATGAGAGGGAAAAATAATGCTTCTCCAAATGATCAAGGGGAAAAGAAGAAGAAATAAATGCGTGCACCATGAATTCTTGCCTCCCATCCACCCCAGGATATGGCTCGCCACCTATGCTCATCGAAAATCAAGTAGGTCATCAGATTCCGAATTGAATCAGGCAGGTTACAGAGGTCTCCAGACGCGCATGAAATCGTCGGGGGAAAGAATGAAGTGCAGTTATAGAAACAAGCCTTCACCATAAGCAACATCAAGAAAGCATGGCATGCCCCACTCGCGCATATAATTCTATTTCTCGGGGAATAGCATAAGCTTCATAAGGACAACATCAACTGTCCAAATCGTGATGAACCAGCTCATCCGCTCTCGTTCCCCAGTCTCTTCATTATCAGTAACAAAAGGCAGGGACGAACGACACCACAAGGTTAGCAAATATTAACCATGAAAAGTGTAGGTACAGCCCAACAAGGTGATTGGGCATGAATCCAAGCCCTGCCTTCTCTATAAAAGTCCTCTCCATCAGCAACATTCGCCAAAACAACAAATGTACCTATGCTAAAGTAACCCAATACTTCAGAAGAAATCAAGCATGACCCCATCAAGGGGGACTAGTGCGAAAGGGTATTATTACACATTCAGGAATCCATTAGCAGGGTGAGTAATACTCTCATCAGGGGAAGCGCCTGCAACGCTATCCCCTCGCCCCATCCGCAGTATCTCTTCGCCATCTCCAGATGTTCCTCACATATCTAACACATAGTAATCAAAGTAAACTCCAACGGATCCTGAGCACTGGGAGTGGAACTCTCCCCTCCCTGTCGGCCCAGCCCGGAAGTAGCAGTCATGGATATGGTAGAATTGGCAGACTAAAGCAGAAATCTACACCAACACTTTTTGCGCTTAAGGTAATGAAGGACCTGATGCCAAGGTGGAAGGATAGATAATTATAAATAATGGGATCTTCTAAAGAAGTAATAGCCACCCCATATATATGTGGGAAGCAACAACTATTCGCCTATCCAAGATAAGCCTTAGGAGGCCAACGGCCTGGATGCAAATCCCAGGGTGGTACCCCACCCCATAGACCTCCACCGATAAGATGTTAAGCTCCAAGGAGTCAACAGCATTATCTGCAGCCCTAAGATGGTGTCCGACCTCGAGGACCTCCATCAAAAAGAAGTTTGGCTTCGAAAAGCCTTGCAGCTCTATTATAGAGCTCGAGAAGGTACCCGACCTCGTGGTTTTCTTTTCTAAAAAAGAAAAATAAGCACTTCACGCTCCTTCCATGAGGGATCGACTTCAGGAAGTCGAGTAAGTACGAACAACCCTTCCTCAGAAACCAACCTACAAACATCTTAAAAGGTTGTCTACGTCAAAACTCAAAAGTAAAAGCTCCGAGTGCCCAAAATTTATTTTCACTCCGATGCTCCATATCCATGCAATTTGGAGGGCCCGACGGCCTGAATCCATCGGACCAATTAAGGCTTGGTCCGAGTTATGACAATTGGCTCGAAATAGAGCCATGACAATCGGTACGAGATCGTAAAGAATGCTCATGCCCGAGCTAGATATCAGCTATCAACAACACAGGAAAAACATTCAAAAGCCTCGAAGCGCACAAAACAGACAATAGTAGGGAAACTATCAAAAACAGGAATTAAGAAAGTATCTTTATGTTCATGAATATTCGTGTACAATGGCCCTCGAGGGACCCTCTCATCTGATTACAAAAGTCTATAGAGGAATTTCCATACAAAATGAAGAAGCAAATGGATGTACATATGATGAAAATCTAAGAACCCGATCCACGCTTGAAGGTTCGTCTTCGGTAGCGGCATCTCCGAGTGCCTCCTCCCCGAGCTCGTATCCTCAAAGGAAACTCCCTAGAGTGCCATCTCCTCTAGGCTCCAAGCTCAATCCTACGGAGTAAGCTCGTCGAGGGAGAATATCAAGAAAAGGAAAGGAAGGGGATACAGATGAGGCAGAAAAAAGAGGCATAGCCCGCCGAAGATAGAGGTTGTAGGCTCGGCAGGCCTTAGCCTCAACGGCCAGTCATCCCACTTTATCCCTTAGGAAAGAAAAGAAAAAACTCAAAGGATGAAGAGCCACACTAGGCTAGGGTGTGAGAGTGAGCAGCGGTGCATAGTCCGAACGACTTTCTAAAATAGAGGAGAATTGAGTCCCCATCTGTCTCCATCTCGAATCGATAAATATTGCAATAGCAATTGTAATAACAATGGGGACGGCAGCAGTAGACATAGCAACAACCGCAGCTGCAACTTAACAGTATAGTCGAGCTCAGGAAAAGGGCCACAACACGGCATATCGAAACGATGCCAAGCGACCCTAAGGTCGTAGACTTCGAACATGGCGATCAACAATAGAGGAAGATGATAAGGAGAAATGGGCAAATGAGCAAATGAAAGATAGAAAAACAACACCAGATCACTCCCATTTATAGGGATAACAATGCGATCTCCGAGGCCTTTAGAACACTAATTAGAAGACGCAATTATTGTATTATTGAAGAACCAAATCGACAGTGGTACTTTAATCTTGGAGAGCAGGAAATGATAGTGCATTGAATGATGTAAAAAACCCAAGTCTATGAGATGTATCAGTTATCACAAAAGCTCGCGCCATAGGTTGAGTCATCAGTATGATGTCACCAGAAGAAGCTCGAGCAGTCGGGTGTCATAGCGTTTCCCATCACTTTGTTCTGAGAAATAGAGAGAGTGTTTGTATACGGTGAAATCAGGGCGGCCTAATTTCACGCTATCAAGCCACTTTGGAAGAATATCTCAAGACCTCAGAGACGTAGAGTTGCGACCAAGTCCCCTCCCTCTGGGCTCCTCGAGGCCCGACTCAAAGAAGATGAAGATCGAGGCTAGGGAAAAATGGGGAGCTCCCAAGGCACATAGCTGTGTCTGACAGAGCCAGCCTACCCAGAGCATATGTCAAGGGATCACGTCTAGCCATCCCATCTCCATATTTTCATAATTAATGAATGTTGTACCATAACTAGATTCACCTCCTATATAAAAGGAATCCACACCACTTTGTAAGGCAGGACCACTACGCTTGCTCCAACTATTCGACACAAAAGCAATAATATCTCTCTCTCTCTTTTCTCTCTAACTCATCTGCTTGAGGTTACTCTTTCCATTTATTTCTTTCATATTTGTTCTTTATTTATTATCTGGTGTTTGCCGTAAAGAGCCTCTTTTAATCATATTTCAATTGTTATCCCCTCCCAGGTTATCCCCGGTAGCTCAAGCTCGAGCCGGATGTGGACCTCAAGGCCTTTTGTCGATCAGCTCGAGGCCCGAGCAGCAAGCCCATCGATTTGACTACTGTCCCATTAAACTTCATACGCCTAGCATCAACTTCTCTAACAACTAGCATAAAAATAGATCACGTATTATTAGAGTCCCATGTACAAACTTAATTGTTGTTACCATTTTCACGGTAAATAATTACAATTATATGTAGATAGGATGATTAGATGTGACACCTTGATATGGGTTCTGGGCAGGCCAGCTTTGTCAAACTTAATTGTGTGCCTTGGGAACTCCCCATTTTTACTCTAGCCTCGATTGATATTCCCATTAGGTCGTGCCTCAACGAGCTTCGAGAGAGGGAAACTCGGTCACAACTTCGTGTCCTCGAGTCCTCTATATGTTCTTCTAAAATGATCTAATAGCAACAAATTGGTTCTTCTAATTTCGCCACGTACAGATTATCTCCGTGTTTCCTATAATGAAGCGATGGGAAATGATTCTGATGCCTGACTCTTCAAGTTGCCCGTGATGAAATCATATCGGTGACACAACCTATGAAATTAGCCTTTACGATAACCGAGACATCACATGGACTTGTCTTTTCGATGCAATTAGATGCACTATCAATTCCCGTTCTTCAAAGTGATAGTACTGTCGTCGATTCTTTCAAGAACGCATTTATTGCGCCTACCGATCAGTCTTTCAAATGCATTTATGGTCGTATCTTTACCCCCTATAAATGGGGAAGGGGGTACTCCGACACTATCTCCCTATCCAAATACCCTTCTTCATGCATTCTCCCCTTTCTTATTACCATCTTTCTTTATTGTTAACCACCATATTTGGGGCTCACAACTTTAAGGTTGTATGGTGGCATTCTCATCAGCTGTGTGGTGATCTTCTGCCTGAGCTTCTTTATGTCGTACGAGATTATATTGTCTCATCGCTGTTGTTGTTATTGTTATGACTGCTACTACTGTCGTTATTTGCTCGCGATGATGATATACGGGGGATCGACTTTCTCCATTTTAGAAAGTTGTTTATACTATAAACCGCTGCTCACGAGGGGGATCGTATTATACACTGCTAATCACCATCATACCTCAACTCAGGGTGGCCTTTCACCCCGAGCTGGTAGCTTGCACGACTCAATGTCGCAAGAAATGAATTCAAAGTAGCCGTGAAAGCGAGGCCAACGTTCGCTAGGTTTGTTGCCGCTCCGAGATTTTCTTGGCTAGTGAGGGTCAGCTTCGGGCATCTGGAGATTTTCTTTAAACTTGGTGTAGATAATATTTTAAGACGGTGTAGATATGCCCCCAGTGAGGGGTTGCCCATATTTAGGCAATGTCCTGAGGTCGAGCCTTCATGGACGGAGCTCAAAGTTCTTATTTTTCTATTGAGAGGAACCTTCGAGATCGAGTACCATATCGAACTCTATAATGCTGCTGAAGGAGTTTTGGAGCCTAAATATGTTTTGATGGAGGTCCTCGTGGTCGGTTACTACCTTGGGACTGGAGATGATGTTGTTTGCCTTTTGAAGCCTAACTTTCTTTTGATGGAGGTCCTCGAGGTCCGGTACCACCTCAGGACTCGCATTAAAGTTATTGGCTACCCGCGGCCTTTCTCGGTCTGGCGGACCATTGTTGTTTCCCCACATAAATATGGGATCGCTTCCGCTTCTTGTGAGATCCCACTGTTTTAGATAGCTATCCTTCCATTTTGGCATTGATTCCTTTGTTACCTTAGCATCAGAGTGTTTTTGTAGGTTCTTGCTTTAGTTCTCTATTCTTGCCATAGCCATGACTGCTACATCACGGTCTGCCCAGCTGAGAGGGGAGAGTTCCACTCCCAGTGCTCAGGATCCATAGGAGTTTACCTTGAAGACTATGTCTTTGATAAGAGAGGAGCACCTTGAGTTGGTGAGGAGAGACTGTGGATGGGGCAAGGGGGTAGCGTTATAGGTGCTTCCCCCGGATGAGGGTATCATGGACTTTGCCGATGGATTCCTGAATTTGTTCTTGTACCCTTTCAAACTGGGCTGCCTTGATAGGGTAGTGCTTCACTTCTGTTTAAAGTATCGAGTTACTATGGCGTAGATACATCCGTCATTTTGGCGAATAGTGTTGATGATGAGGTTCTTTGCGGAGAAGGCAGGGCTTGAACTCACACTCAACCATCTCGGCAGGCTGTACCAACCCTTTTATCATTGACGTCTGCTAACCTTACGATGTCATTCTTCTACACTGTTTGTTTTTGACGATGAGGAAGATGGAGATTGAGAGTGGATTAGTCGATTCGTCCGAGTCCGGATAGCTGACGTTATTACCATGGAACTTATGCCATTCCCCGAGGAATAGACTTATACACGTGAGTTGAGCATCCCACACTTTCTTAGATTTGTTCATGGTGGAAGCTAGTTAAAGCTGGCACTGGGCAAAGTTCCTGATCTGCCTTGTTGGGTCCAAAAGCTAGAGACCAACTCGACTTATGACAAGCGTAGGTGGTGAGCTGTGTCCCGGGGTATATGGGAAGTAAAACATCACGGTATGTGTGTATACTGCTTTTTCCTTGTCCCTCTTTCATTTGGAGAGACATTTTTCCCTTTGCACATATTAATCTTGCAATAGTAGGTATTAGATAGTCTACAAGGGCAAGGTTGTGCTCCTCCGGAGAGGGGGAGGGGCTGAAAACTTTCGATCTAAAGGACAACAATAATAAATAGGACAAGTACTTGCAGGGTGATGGCGCTCAGAGCAACGCGAAATTGGGCCGGGTCTTTAAGAGGAAAACATTGTCCGAGCATGCTGAACTCAAAATTTCTAGTTCTGGAGAAATGGTTCCTCCTAGCGATTGTGTTTCGACCAAGATTCATTCTTCCAGGGCTGAGGGGACTAGATTAATAAACGTGTGCTCGGCCTTCGAGGATGTCCGCAGGCTTCACTTGGCGGTGAGCTTCGGCACATGCCTTCCGAATCTCGCATCTTCCCTTCCTCATCGACTTTTGATTTTGCAAGCCTTTGACAGGCTTAGGACTGAGATGCTCCATCATGGAGCTAGGCTCCTAAAAGCTCTATATGAGGGTAGGTCCCTTAGGCTCCTTTACAAGGAGAAGGAAGTTGAGTTGGCATAATGGCGATATGAGGCATACCAGAGCTCGAATTACGAGAGCTATTTGATAGAGCGGGTAACTTCTCATCCCAGGCGAGTACGCAGTTTTTATTTTAACTTCCAAGTTTAACTCTTTGCCAAGTCATCTACAGAAAGAGACGGAGGCCCTTGAACATCTTAAGGGTGAAGCCTACTAAATCAGGAATGATTGTGGCAGGCTAAGAGCTCGGGTGCAGGTTCAAGCTTTAGAGGAGAAAGTGTGCCTTGGCTAAAGTTCCTACCTTCGAGATCACACTCCTCTTAGCTCTAGATAATGCTTCAGTTCAAGCGGGTATGATCATGAAGCTCGAATCCGATCTTTTGATGGTCAGGGCTGAGCTCGTGGATGCTCGGGCTGAAGCATCACTAAGCCGTACCAAGACCGATAAGGAGATGGCAATTTATTTAAAAGATGTTACCGATGCCCAATCCGAGTTGAAAAGGGTCCTCAATCGTGAAGAGAGGATCAAAGAATAAGCTCGTTGCAAATCTCAAAGAAATATTCTCGAGGAGATCCGTTAAGCGTGGTGCTTTGTTACTCCTGTATGATGCCAAGGAGAGTGAAGATGAGGCCGATAGGCCGTACCCTTCAAGGGCGGGGCGTAGACTTTGCCATTTTGTATGTAATATCTTTAGAGCTTGTTTGTGGATGGGGAATGCACTTTTCCGTATATGTAAATAAAAATAAAAAACCTATGGCTTTATTTCTTATGTACCCCTTTCTATGATGTTTTTAGCTAGGTGGACCGGTTTTACAGCTGGTGACAATACTTAGATTTGTGATATGGCCCTGGGGCTCTTTTAGGTAGGCCCGGGGGCTCTTACATGCTCGATCTATGTGACCTTTATTGTAAGCTGGCGTTAGAGATCTTATGCTTTTGCTCAACAATTTTGGGTTTAGTCTCTGAGTCAGGCTTCGACTCTAGCTCATTCGACCCTCAAGCTTTTGTGTTTGCATGGGCGAGGGACAATGGCTCTTACGCCTTTGATCGAAGTGATATTTTTTGTGCATGGCCCTAAGGCGTGTTAGGCTTGTGACGATGGCTCTTATGCTTTGCCCTTAGGAATGTGTAGTTAACTATTTTGGGTTTAGTCTCCGAGTCGTGTTACGACTCGAGCTCATTTGACCCTCAAGTTTTATGTTAGCATAGGCCGGTGACAATTGCTCTTACGCCTTTTGTCAAAGTGATCTTTTATGTAAGTTGGGGATGATAGCTCTTATGCTTTGGGTCGAAGCGACCTTTTAATATAAGCTGTCGATGATGGCTCTTACGCTTTGGGTCGAAGCGACCTTTTAATGTAGGCTTTATTTTCCTCTCGTTACGGACTTTTACAATGATTTTGCCTGACCCATCATCGGTTCAGGAAGAACCTCAATTTCAAGTCATTTGTGGCAATGTTCAAGCACCTCCGAAGGTTTGGCTCGTAGGCTGAGTAGCTCGAAGCCTTGTTATTTGGAGATGACATGGTCGAAGCTCTTTTTCCTATCGACAGTAGCCTTTTTAACTGGTTCTTTTCAAAGTAGTTTCGAACTAATGGCCTATGATTTTGTAGCGACGATCGGGCATCTCGCGTTGATTCAACTAGTATAGTCGTATGACTGTAGTCAATTGTGTTTGGCCAAAGCCATTTTTGGTCCCCGAGTGTAATAGTTTAGGTGTCTATATCGAGGGTATTCCCTTTTAGGGGTCTTACAAAAATTTGATATATAGCCTAAAATTCAAGATTGAGTTTATGCATGTAGTAAGGTTTTACAAAATCTTCCTGCCTTTTGAGGTCTTATAGTTTTTGTAGATACTTGGTACAAGTAAGATTCATGCCTTGCTCGAGGTCTTACAATTTGTGTTGATAATTGGTACAATTATGATTCATGCCTTTCTTGAGGTCTTATAGTTTGTATTATTGCCTTTTGTAAGTTTTACATGACCGAGTCTGCCCGCTCGGGGTCTTACGGCCTCATGTTTTTTAATGAATGGCTATTGCTATAGTCTCCTATTAATCGAGTTTGTTTAGTCTCGGGAGCCATTACTCGTAATCTCAGAATTGCCTCGTTGAGGGCTTACGATTTTGGAGATTTCGGCCCTGAGGTCATGGCGCCAGTCTCCGAGTGTTCGGGATGTTTTCCTTTCCTAGAGATGTTTTGTGATTTCTGTGCTGCCTCACCGAGGGCTTATGTGTTTGGTGTTTCGACCTTGAGGTCATGCGGGTGCCGAGTTATTGATGCCAGTCTCCGATTATTTCGGGGCATTCTCGGAGGAGGGATCTTTTTGTGAAATTGCTGAGTTTCCTTAGGAGTACGAGATGTTTTGACAAAAGATATTCTTTGATTACCTGGCACAAGTACATGTCGTTTTGTTGCTGTGGGTCTAGCTTATACGTACACGATTCATTTGAACATTTGGCCTATTACATCATTTTCCTATTGGAATCTTGTTCGGCGTTCCTCGTGTTTTCCAAGTGTATGACCTTGAACACTTGTTGGATCCCCTTAGGTAGCATGTAGGTGTTGCCTCGTTAAAAAACTTACTGGTAAAACCCTCTTCTGGACAAAAGCTTGGTCGAAGGAAAAGAGTGCAAAGGATGCTTTTAAGGCCTTGAAGTCTTTGGGTTGGGTTAGCATTTTCGACTGCTCTGATCGGGCATCTGCATATGGGTTAGTGTAAAATAATGAAAAGGTAGGTGGTCATACCTTATCGTGGGATGCATCAGTGATGTTTCAAGGTCTGATGTGTCCCCTGTTGCTTGTAAAGACTCAGTATGGTCCTCCGGTGTGTTTAATCTAGCTTAGACAAATATGTAGTTTGATTATCCTTTGGCTATTTCGAGATATGAGATATTGGTGTCGACGCTACATCATTGTAAGGTCCCGAAAGATTTTGCTAAGCAACCTAAGATTTCGTGGTGCAACGTAGGCTTATTATAATATTTTATGTGATCTTAACATGGTGTACATCAATTGGATTTGGAAAATATGTGTATAAGTCTCATGGTAAGTAATTTGGGGTCCAAGGAAAGGCCTAAGTCTAAGAAAAATTGGAAAAGTTCATAATAGTCTAAAATTCCCAATGATCTTTCACTAGCCCATACTTTGAACGAGCATATCTAAATATATATAAGGTTTTAGGTGAAGTATTACCTATCAAATGAAAGGTCTTTGAGTCTAGTTTCCAACGCTTCAAAATGTTTGTAATTTGGACATTCCTACAAAAAGTTATGATCAAATTACCAAAAGCTGGAAAAATGCGATTCTGCGTGAAATCTGCGATCGCAAATTTTACTCTGCGGACCGCAGATCCATTCTGCGATCACAGAATGGTCGCAGAATGAGGCAGAACAGCCCAATTTTGGGCAATGAATTCTGCGACGAATCTGCGGCCCGCATAAACATTCTGCGGCCCGTATATCCATTCTGCGGTCCGTTCTGCGATCGCATAGTTGACAACGGAGGGTTAATTTTCTAATTATTATATCCCGACCCCATTTTGATATATAGCCTTTGGGGCTTCATTTGGGGTCATTTTCTACTAATTTTAGATAGAGGTGAGAGCATTTTAGAGATAGAAGGAGGAACCAAACATTTAAATCATCCAAATCTTGCATCAATCTTCAAGAATCAAAGAACCCAATCACAAATTCTTCATCTAAGAGGTAAGATTATATACCTTAGGTTTTAATTTCGAGTTTGAAGTATAAGATGGGGTATTGAGGTATGATTATTGGGTGTAATACTATTATGTATACATGCATGTACAACTTAGGTTTATGGGAAGATTGTTTAACATAAATAAGTAAGATTGGGTTAGGGAATGAAGAAAATCTTGAAAAGGGGATTTGAAATCAAAATGCTCAACTAGTATTTGATAAAATGCTCAAATGAGCTAGAATTATGAATATCTTCCTAATTTGTGTTCAATTTTTCTATGTCTCAAAGTAGATTGGGATTGCTAGAATTTCCGGAACGTCGTAGTAACTTAAGGAAAGCATAATCAAGGTATGTATGGCTAAAACTCACTTTTCTTAGAAATTGAGCTCCAATGGTGTCCCTGCGTATGTTGTAAGTCCGAAATTTGATTTATGTGGTATTCATTATTTCAAAGGATTTGGGTGTTCCAAGAATATAGGTAAAAGATGTACCTCAATGTGTTTAGTATGTTATTCTTGGTAAACGAGGATATGTGAATAATGGGAACTATGAGCTAAAATGCCTAGACTTCAAGTCAAGTTTAAATTGAGATTTTGATGCCAAATTGTGTAAGAAAACACATTATGGTTGATCCTCCAAATTGTTCTTATGTGTACCAAATGTATTTGATTGATTGTGTCTAGTTGTTGGTAATGTACAAAGATGTTTGGAAGTGAAGTAAGTGACTGTGTAAATGTGGTAAGATTGAACGTTGGATTCTTGATGTGATTGGTATTTTACATGAGTTGGTGTTGTGACCCTATAATTATGAAAGATGCATTCCAATATGATCAATGTGCTATTGTTGATAACTTAAAAAGGGTCCAAGGGATATGAATCATGTATTGAATTGCTAAGACCTTAAATTTGAGATTGAGTTGCACATCTTGTGCCATACTATGTGGAATCCTCTATGTGTAGAGATGTTTGAAGTAATCAAATGAATTTGGGAAATAGAGTGTGGCAAATATGCCGAGAACTTGAATTATTATGGTATAATGTCATGATAAAAAAAAGAAGGATTCAAGAATAATTGGTGTAATTATTTGCTTATGCCTTTGAAGTGTGTTTTTATCGCAGGTTGGTGTACCCCCCCTCTATTGATTTGGAATATCCCCAGTGTTTAAAGTTCCATTGTCAATAAAATTGAGGTGTATGATCTCTGAGATATTGTATATGCCGAGGATTCATGGTTCCTCTCACGTGTACTTGACATCTTGTATTGAATGGCTTGTTGTTGAAATGAATATTGATGTGAAATATGTGGAATGATGTGAAATGTGGTAAATAAGAGATTGAGTTATGAATTATGGCCTAGTGCCAAGTATGTTGTAATGATTGTGGCCCCATGTGCCGATTAATTGATGTGTGGAACCTATTGACGGGCAATGAAACGCATAGGTGTATAATATAATATGCTGACCCTATGGACGGGCTATGAAATGAATAGGTGTATAATATAATATGATGACCCTATGGATGCGCTATGAAGCGCATAGGGGTATAGTATAAAAATGTTAAACCTATGGATGTGCTATGAAACGCATAGGTGTATAATATGATATGTGGAAACTATGGACGGGCTATGAAATGCATAGGTGTATAATATAATATGCTGACCCTATGGACGGGCTATGAAATGCATAGGGGTATAATATAAAAATGTGGAACCTATGGACGGGCTATAAAACGCATAGGTGTATAATATGATATGTAGAACCTATAGACGGGCTATGAAACACATAGGTGTATAATATAATATGCTGAACCTATGGACGGGCTATGAAATCCATATATGTATAATATGATATGTGAACCCTATGGACGGGCTATGAAACACATAGGTGTATAATATAATATGCTGACCCTATGGACGGGCTATGAAATGCATAGGGGTATAATTTAAAATGTGGAACCTATGGACGCGCTATGAAACGCATAGGTGTATAATATGATATGTGGAACCTATGGACGGACTATGAAACGCATAGGTGTATAATATTATATGTGTATGACGGGCTATGGAACGCAACCTAGAGGCATGGAAATTATGTGAAAGCTATGTGCTCCCTTTTATTTGTTGGTGTGGAGATTGTTAAAGATTTTGATTTACTTTTATCATCTCTTTATTCTTGTTTGACAATTCTTTTTAATGATAAGGTGTTAATTATTTATTTACTCTTGTTTGATAGTTCTTTCTAATTAAATGGTGTTTAGTTATACATACTAGTGCTATTCAATGGTACTAACGTCCCTTTTGCTGGGGGCGCTATATCGTTTTATGATACAGGTTGTTCCATATCGAGCGGCAATGGCCAGTGATAGCAGTATTCTCTTCCCAGTAGACTTGGTGAGCCCCACTTTATCCCGCGGTCATGTCATGTACTTTGTATTTGAGGTATAGCCGGAGCCTTGTTACCGGCATCTCCAAATTATTCTTCAGTTGTATTTAGAGGCTCCGTAGACAGGTTGTGGGTGGTGTTTGGTATTGGGAACTGAATTTGAAGTATTGGTGTTTGTCAAATATGTTTTCCTTCATATATATAAATTGTCATATTTTGAATACTAAAGTTGAAATGGCTGATGAAAATAAAAAGGCAGTTGATAATAAAATACATACTAAGTATGGTTAATGGAGTCCATCTCCTATTGAATTATAAGTTAATTTGGGTAGAATGGAACCTAACAGGCTTGCTCAGTCGGGTTGACTCGATTGAGCGTCGGTCGCGTTCCTCGGTTTTTGGGGCGTGACAAACTTGGTATCAGATCCAAAGGTTTTAAAGTGTCCTAGGATGTCTCGGAGCCGTGTCTAGTAGAGTCCTTCTTATCGGTGTGTTGTCGACCACATCTATAAGTTGGAGGCTATTCGCACATTTAGTAATTTCACCCTTCTTTGATACTCCAATCGTGCAATAGAGCTCAAGTTAGGGAGCTAATTTTCTCTATAAGTCTTATTCTCAAGATTGGTAACCTTGATGCCATAATATGCGAATTTGACGCATGTAAGGAGGAATTGATCCCACCATTGAGTCTGAGTGGATTACCCAAGGACTTGTTAGGATAATATGTTGAGCCATGGAGGGATTGGTAGAACTTTTTGCTAAGGGGAGTACCCTTGTTCCTACTAATGTCACTGCACCACCAGATCATGTAGTATATGAGTATGTTACCAATGTATGTTATAGATGTGGAGTCGGGTTGCATAAGTTATCCCCGCCAATCTAGAGTCACTCTTTTACTTACTGGTGTATATGGCTTCTATGGTCTGAACGATCACTCTACTCTCTTTAGAGTATCATCATGAAACCTTCTCACTGTCAAGTAACGTGAGAGCATGCATCAACACCTATTATATGAGTGCATATCAGTGGAAATGGTCACTGTGGGCATAAAGTCTCTCTAAAAATTGAGATCCTCACATCTTCGTCACAGGAAGATCATGTGTCGCCATCGTGGTATAACTTTCGTATCCATTTAGGACATCCCGCATTAAGTATCTCACTTTGTCCTAGTATTGTGGTTGCTCGTGGCATGGTCGTGTATTGCAGTTGGGAGTTAATATAGCAGAACCATGTCCAACTTATAACATATGTTTATTTTCTCTTTACACCTCCGTAACATGTGTTAATTGTGTTCTTTAGTTGATGAAATTCATTATGCTATTTTCCCAACACTTTTTCAGTAACCATAAGAGAACATATCCTTCTATGTGTCATTGTAACACTTCCTTTCTCGTAAGGACCCTTACTAGGCTCTCCGTCAAGACCAAGTGCACCTTTGGGGGTTATTATAGCACAACGCCTGTTTCTCATATTTTTCTGTCTTTCATTAGCATCTGGGTAGTTCTCAAGTCAAATCCATGAAGAATTTATCATGAACATCTGCAAACTTTCCATGACTATTTTACACTGTCTCATTGAGTTTGGTTGTCTTTACACCCTCCACTTCTAGAATCATTGACTATGACATTGTCAAGTGCAGGGAGTTTTGCTACCTTGGGTATTCCACCTTCTTGGCTGGGTAGGAGTGTTATTTTTCTTTCTCCCCGGAGCATCATGTTAACCATTAGAACCCCTCTAGCCAATACATGATTTCATCCTGATATTAAGATATCCTAGCTATGTGGTTTCACCCATGAAATGTTGATATTAGATTCCTTCTGATTTTTGCAGATATCATGAGCATATTTATTTGGAAGACAAGTTGTCGTATCTTTAGTTCTCTCGTATATGATCAATTATCAGGAAGTATTAAGCTTTCTGAAACATGATAATATAATAAGTGTTCAACTTCTTTTCATCCTCATGGGCTTGTGGCATAGATTCCTTGTGTCAGTTGACATTAAGAGTGCAATTCAACTTCATGTATTTTGTAACCCATATCGCATTCAAGGTGCCAGAATATTCTCATTCTTGATAACTGGATTATACCTACACTCCAAGAGGTGATTGGGTCACGTACTTGAATATTCCTCCTTAATGGTTCCTATTGCCAATGTACGAGTTACCTCTATGCCTTAATTGTCTAATAGTCGATGCTGTCACAATGATTAACTATATCAACATCATTAATAGAAATCCTCGTGTCTCGTAGCATGTAACCTCATGAAATGCCCTGCTCAACGCCTAAATGAATTCCTGGATAACTCCAGCCCGATCTTGAACTTCGTTGCTCCGCATTGTATTAAGTCTATTGGGTATTGAAGGTTCAAACATGTCAAAAAGGAAGTGTCCCTATGTGATCCCATATGTTCGATAGGTAATTTGTTTTTTTATCAGTTTATGATAGCACATCTAGGTGTAATCGTTGAAGGTCATCAAAGGTTTGGCATGGGCGTTCGTTCAGAGATCTAGAGTTTAGCAAGATAAAGGGGTTATTCTCAATACTTTCCCCTAAAGATGTTATGAGAGTTGATAATGAAGTTTGCATAAGTGTATATCACATTAGGTTGCACTAGAAATATAAAGTTTCCCTATAGTTGTTCCTCATATATTTTGTGTTTTCAGATGTCTATGTCTAAGAAGGTAGTTGAAGATCCTTTGTGTATCATTTCGATGGAAATTGCTAAAGGTGGAGGTAATGGATAGTTGGCTCATGAAGGGTACCTATTTGTAATCCTTGTTAGGTAAGTTCGGGGTGGAGACTATATTTGTGAAAATATTATGGAAAAACTTGTAAGTATAAGAGGCCACAATGAAGGTCAAGAGTGATGTGGAAATAAGGTATTTTCTCTTCCTTGTATAGAAATTGGTTTTGACTTGAAAGATACCTTCTAGGTATTATGATCTAACAATGTGCAGTCCATGTTCAGGTGTCGTTATGACAATGTATCGCATGTAATGGTGAAAATGGTATTTTAGATATATACATTGTGGTGCTTTGTCTCATTGTGGAAGTGTTGTTAGGATGGTTTTGGTGGTTCTCTGACAGGTGGATAGGCCTAGTTACAAAGGAGACTCTGCCGAAATTTTTGAAAAATTTGGGAGTTAGTCAAAATTTAGAGACTTGAGGTAGGTTAGTAAGAGATTTATTATGTTAAGAGTTTAAGTTGGACTAAACTCCTCATTCGAGGACGAATGATCCTGGGGGGGGGAGAATGTAAGGTCCCGAAAAATTTTGCTAAGCAACCTAAGATTTCGTGGTGCAACGTAGGCTTATTATAATATTTTATGTGCTGCTAACATGGTGTACATCAATTGGACTTAGTAAATATGTGTATAAGTCTCATGGTAAGTAATTTGGGGTCCAAGGAAAGGCCTAAGTCTAAGAAAAATTGGAAAAGTTCATAATAGGCTAAAATTCCCAATGATCTTGCACTAGCGCATACATTGAACGAGCATATCTAAATATATATCAGGTTTTAGGTGAAGTATAAACTATCAAATGAAAGATCTTTGAGTCTAGTTTCCAGCGCTTCAAACAGTTCGTCATTTGGACATTCCTACACAAAGTTATGATCAAATTACCAAAAGCTTGAAAAATGCGATTCTGCGTAAAATCTGCGATCGCAGATTTTACTCTGCGGACCGCAGATCCATTCTGCGATCACAGAATGGTCGCAAAATGAGGCAAAACAGCACAGTTCTAGGCAACGAGTTATGCGATAAATCTTCGGCCCGCATACCCATTCTGCGGTCCGTTCTGCGATCGACTAGTTGACATCGGAGGGTTAATTTTCTTATTTTTATAACCCGACCCCATTTTGATATATAGCCTTTGGGGCTTCATTTAGGGTCATTTTCTACTGATTTTAGAGAGAGGTGAGAGCATTTTAGAGAGAGAAGGAGCAGCCCAACATTTAAATCATCCAAACCTTGCATCAATCTTCAAGAATCAAAGAACCCCATCACAAGTTCTTCATCTAAGAGGTAAGAATCTATACCCTAGGTTTTAATTTCGAGTTTTGAGTATAAGATGGGGTATTGAGGTATGATTTTTGGGTGTAATAATATTATGTATATATTCATTTAAAACTTAAGTTTATGGGAAGATTGTTTAACATAAATAAGTAAAGATTTTGTTAGGGAATGAAGAAAATCTAGAAAAGGGGATTTGAAATCAAAATGCTCAACTAGTATTTGATAAAATGCTCAAATGAGCTACAATTATGAATATCTTCCTAATTTGTGTTCAATTTTGCTATGTCTCAAAGTAGATTGGGATTGCTAGAATATTTGGAACGTCGTAGTAACTTAAGGAAAGCATAATCAAGGTATGTATGGCTAAAACTCACTCTTCTTAGAAATTGAGATCCCATGGTGTCCCTGCGTATGTTGTAAGTTCGGAATTTGATTTATGTGGTATTCATTATTTCAAAGGATTTGGGTGTTGCAAGAATATATGTAAAAGATGTACCTCAATGTTTTTAGTATGTTATTCTTGGTAAACGAGGAAATGTGAAAAATGGGAACTATGAGCTAAAATGCCTAGACTTCAAGTCAAGTTTAAATTGAGATTTTGATGCCAAATTGTGTAAGAAAACCCTTTATGCTTGATCCTCCAAATTGTTCTTATGTGTACCAAATTTATTTGATTGATTGTGTCTAGTTGTTGGTAATGTACAAAGATGTTTGGAAGTGAAGTAAGTGACTGTGTAAATGTGGTAAGATTGAACTTTAGATTCTTGCTGTGATTGGTATTTTACATGAGTTGGTGTTGTGGCCCTACAATTATGAAAGAGGCATTCCAATATGATCAATGTGCTATTGTTGATAACATAAAAAGGGTGCAAGGGATATGAATCATGTATTGAAATGCTAAGACCTTAAATTGAGATTGAGTTGCATATCTTATGCAAAACTATGTGGAATCCTACATGTGTAGAGACGTTTGAAGTAATCAAATGAATTTGGGAAATAGAGAGTTGCCAATGTGACGAAAACATGAATTATAATTGTATAATGTCATGATAAAAAAAAAAGAAGGATTCAGGAATAATTGGTGTAATTATTTGCTTATGCCTTTGATGTGTGTTTTTATTGCGGGTTGGTGTACCCCCCTCTATTGATTTGGAAGATCCCCCGGTGTTTAAAGTTCTATTGTCAATAAAATTGAGGTGTATGATCTCTGAGATATTGTATATGCCGAGGATTCATGGTTCCTCTCATGTGTACTTGACATCTTGTATTGAATGGCTTCTTGTTGAAATGAATATTGATGTGAAATATGTGGAATGATGTGAAATGTGGGAAATAAGAGATTAAGTTATGAATTATGGCCTAGTGCCAAGTATGTTGTAATGATTGTGGCCCCATGTGCCGATTAATTTATATGTGGAACCTATGGACGGGCTGTGAAACGCATAGGTGTATAATATAATATCCTGACCCTATGGACGGGCTATGAAATGCATAGGTGTATAATATAATATGATGACCCTATGGATGCACTATGAAATGCATAGGGGTATAAGATAAAAATGTGAAACCTATGGATGTGCTATGAAATGCATAGGTGTATAATATGATATGTGGAACCTATGGACGGGCTATGAAACGCATAGGGGTATAATATAAAAATGTGGAACCTATGGACGGGCTATGAAACACATAGGTGTATAATATGATATGTGAAACCTATGGACGGGCTATGAAACAAGGTGTATAATATAATATGTTGAACCTATGGACGGGCTATGAAACGCATATATGTATAATATGATATGTGAACCCTATAGACGGGCTATGAAACACATAGGTGTATAATATAGTATGCTGACCCTATGGACGGGCTATGAAATGCATAGGGGTATAATTTAAAATGCGGAACCTATGGACGGGCTATGAAACACATAGGTGTATAATATGATATGTGGAACCTATGAACGGGCTATGAAACGCATAGGTGTATAATATGATATGTGAACCCTATGGACGGGCTATGAAATGCATAGGCGTATAATATGATATGTGTATGACGGGCTATGAAATGCAACCTAGAGGTATGGAAATTATGTGAAAACTATGTGATCCCTTTTATTTGTTGGTGTGGAGATTGTTAATGCTTTTGATTTACTTTTATGATCTCTTTATTCTTGTTTGACAATCCTTTCTAATGACAAGGTGTTAATGTTTTCTTTATTCTTGTTTTATAGTTCTTTCTAATTAGATGGTGTTTAGTTATACATACTAGTGCTATTCAATGGCACTAACGCCCCTTTTACCGGGGGCGCTGTATCGTTTTATGATACAGGTTGTTCCACGGCGAGCGGCAATGGCAAGTGATAGCAGTATTCTCTTCCAATCAGACTTGGTAAGCCCCACTTTATCCCGGGGTCATGTCATGTACTTTGTATTTGAGGTATAGCCGGAGCCTTGTTACCGGCATCTCCAAATTATTCTTCAGTTGTATTTCGAGGCTCTGTAGACAGGTTGTGGGTGGTGTTTGGTATTGGGAACTAAATTTGAAGTATTGGTGTTTGGAAAATATGTTTTCCTTCATATATATAAATTGTCATGTTTTGAATACTAAAGTTGAAATGGCTGATGAAAACAAAAAGGCATTTGATAATAAAATACTTACTAAGTATGGCTAATGGAGTCCATCTCCTATTTAATTATAATTTGGTTTGGGTAGAATGGAACCTAACTGGCTTGCTTAGTCGGGTTTACTCGGTTGAGCACCGGTGGTGTTCCTCGGTTTTTGGGGCGTGACAATCATGCATCGCGAACATTTCCCTTGTCGTGTGTTGTTCCCCGTAGATTGTTTTAACCATATCCTTTGTCGGGAATTTTATCATTTCGTGGAGAGTGGATGGTACCGCTCTCATGCAGTGTATCGACGGTCGCCCGAATTAGGCGTTGTATCTCATGTCTCCTTTAATGACATGTAATTTGACATTTTGGGTCGTGCCAACCACGCTGGCTGGGAGAGTGATCGCGTCTTTCGGTTTTTCACATGCCATGTTGAATTCGTTAAGGACTCGAGTTGCGGGCACAATTTGGTCTAGCAGTCTAAGCTGCACATTACCCTCAACCTGATAATGTCGGCCAAGATACCTGGATCCACGAGTATACATTTTATTTGTAATGAATTAACAAGGAAAGAGATTACCAGTGCGCCGTTACGAGGTTGGGACAAGGTTTCAGAGTCCTCCTCGCTGAATGTGAGGGCATCTTCCTGTATGTATCCCTAGGTTAGCTTTTCTCTAGTGATGGATATTTTTCTCCTTCTCATCACGGGTTCTTGGGGAGTGTCGACACCCCAAGATATCATGTCGATAACATGTTATATCTCATTTTCTTCGTTCTTCTTGGTGTCCTCTCTTTCTCGGAACTAATTTTTAGCCCGATCGCTCTAAAATTCTTGGAGGTGACCTTTATTGAGTAGCCTGGCTACTTTTTCTCAGAGCTAGTGGCAATCTTCGGCCTTATTGCCGTTGTTGGCCCCGTGTTTCCATCGAATCTGGCTTTGTTGATAAGTCCCCAAGGGTTCTGTCCTCGATTCACCAATCGATCATCGCGAGGCGGGTTGCATCTCGGGGCTTCCTCCTATCTTCGGGGTACGCCTGATTCCTCTCTCTATTCGGTTTCGACTCTTTAGCTAGGAGCCTTCTTGGATATACTGAGCTCGAGGGGGATCCCAGCTTGTCATCCTCAACCCTGATCTTTTATTGATATCGGTTGTGGACGTCCGACAAAGTTACTGAAAGATACTCGATCAGATTCTCTTTCAGCTGTCTTGAGGTCACTGAGCTTCATTCATTCAGGCCTTGAGTAAAGTCCTGCACCGCCCAGTCATCGGAGATCAGGGTAGTTCTATTCATTTCGTTTGGAAGCGAGACACTAATTCTCGCAGCTTTTCATTCTCCCTCTGCTTGATCTTGAATACTTCGGACTTCCTTTATGCTACTTTGATGGCACCGGTGTGTGCCTTTATAAAGGAGTCTTCTAGCCTGGAAAATGAGTCTATGGAGTTGGGACCTAGGTTGTGATACCACATCATGGCCCCCTTCGAGAGTGTTTCTCCTAACTTCTTCTGTAAGACGGACTAGATTTTGTCATTTTTTATGTCATTGCCCTTTACTGCACATGTATAGGCAGTGACATTTTCATTAGGATCTAAGATCTTGTTGTATTTTATAAGTTCTCGCCTTCTGAACTTCTTTGGAATAGGTTTCGGGGCCGCTTTCTCTGGGAAAGACTGTTGCATGAACTTCTTCGATTCTACATCTTTCTGGATCAGGGGTGCACCGAGGACTTGGTAAACCCTGAAGTTATAGGTTTCAACCTTTTTGTCATTGGCTGCTATCATTTTCTAACCCGACTCGATCCTTTTGGTGAGGTTCTTGAGCATTTTTATGATGGAAGGATCGGCTACCGATCCGTTATTGCTCGATCTATCTGTTACCTGTTCGGTCGGGGGAGTAGCTCCTGGTCCTATTGTGCTAGGAGTTTTCAGGTAGATTGCAGCTGAGTGATAGCCAGTTGTTGTTCCTGCCACATTTCAAAAATAACATGGAGGCTAACCTCTCATTCTTCCCTTATTGGGTTTTATGAGCTCCTTGTGCGTATTCTTGGTGTACACTTCTATCGGTGTGTGAGGTTTCATCAACCTGCTATGTGTCGCACGAACCTGTGTTCGCAGGAAACGATCCTGGTGCGTTCCCGGAGTTCTATGGTGGCACACCAACAATCGAAATAGCCACACCATTTTCTCCGTGGTTTTCAAGGTTGTTGTTCTCAACTCTTTTCACTGAGCCTGACATTTTGACCAGAAATCGAAGATCCTAGACAAGAAAAACTGTGGAAGATAACTTGCGTTGTGTAACGAAACCAACATGAAAATAAACACTATTATTTTTTGTACCATGGTGGGCGCCAAACTGTTTACCGTGAAAATGATAATAATAATTAAATTTGTTGATAGACCTAAAAATACGTGATCTATTTTAATATTAGTTGTTAAGCGGTTGGAGCTAAGTATGTGAAATTTAAAAATCAAACGTGAGCTAAAATGGAGTTATAACCAAACTGAGGAGTCAGCTACTCGGGCCTCAGACTGACCGATGTGGGGCCTCGAGGTCGATGCTTGGGCTTGGGCTTGGGCTCGAGCTATCGAGGATAATCGGGGAAGGGCTAACAGTTAGGATATAAATAAGGGAGGCTCTTTATGGCCAATGACAAGCAACAAATGAAGAACAAGTATGAAAGTAATAAATAGGAACAATAAGATCGAGAGAATATGTTAGAGAGGAGAGAGAGGGAGAGTTATTATTTATCTCATGAAGAATAGTTGGAGCAACAATAGGTCTTTTTCAAAATGGTAAGGATCCCCTTTATATATAAGGAATATCCTAACATAATACAAAAAGTATTAATTACAAGGATGTGGAGATAGGACGGCTAGACATGACACCTTGATACGGGTTCTGGGCATGCCAGCTTCATCAGACATAACTGTGTGCCTTGGGAACTCCCCGTTTTTACTCAAGCCTCGATCGATATTCCCTTTAGGCTAGGCCTCAACGAGCTTCTAGGGAGGGAAACTCGGTTGCCACACCTCGTTTTACTACCCCCGGAAAGGTGTATACGGGTGTTTATTCCAATTTAAGTGACACTCGAAATGGGAATATTTATTTAAAATTTAGAGTCACCACTTGGGATATTTTATAGTGTGCCGAGTCACCGGTTTAGAATCTCGAATATAGGAAATTGATTCTTATTCGTGGTCTACGAGTTCCGTGGTTCTAGCACGGTCGATTTGATCATACTTGGCTTATTAAAAATGTTTAATTACTGATTTTAGACCCTATGTGAATTTGCCCCTTTTAATTAAAAATTATCTTGAAACAGGTCTGCGCACGTGTACCATTTATTTGGCATATCAAAAACCATGTCACGCGAACGTGTCCACAATTAATAATGCTTTATTATTATTAAGAAAAGTTTGGGCCAAACTTGCACGAACATATACTCTTGTTTTATTTTTTTAAAATCGCAATCATGTCACGCGTACGTGTATGCAATCACGATGGTATATTAAATGTGCCTAAAGCAACTACGAGCATTTGTCATTTTATATCTAGGTTGTGAGATTAATACGAGGGCCATGTATGATTAAATTGTGGATGGCACACCTCGAACTATATGAACTAAAATTAATCATCAGTCAACGAAAACCCATTTTATTATTAAGAAGAATTTGATCGAAGTTTCGCGAACGCGTACTCCAAATTGGTTTTTAGAATTGCAATTATGCCATGCGAACGTGTACACAATCACAATTGTATTTTTAAACAAGCGCCTAAAGGCTTTTCTGGGAATATTAATTTTTTTTTATCTAATTATGATATTTATGAGGGCCATAGGTGATATAGTTAAATGGCACATCTCAATTTATTTTTAATGGGCTACACTTAACTGACACATCCCATTAACCTTCTTGTTTGTTAAGAATAAGTTTGAGCTATCAGTGAAAAAGTTGAGGTACATGTGCTAGTCCTTGAATTATTTTTGGTGTAATAACGGGCCAACTACAAGCCCAAGCTACTGCAGAAACGGTAAGAGCAAATGGGGCTAAAGGGGCTTGGGCTTAAATAAACCAAACAAAAGAAAGGGAAGGCAAAGCCCAACTGATTTTGCTGGTTTGATTGGGCCAGCATTGAGCCTAGCCCTTTCATAATGAACATCCAATAAAGAAAAGGCATTTCAATTGTTAGCATATCGAAACTTAACGAGTTAGGGTTGATGAACTTAACAGAAATTCAGCTCGAGCCTAGAAAAAAAACCTAAATGAGAGAAATAAAATACATTTTTAATATATAACTCTAAGCGGGCCACATGATATGGGCCAAGGCGAAAGACCCTTGGGCCTGAGATTGGGCCCAAGACAAAAGTTGAACTGAATCTGAACGTTTTGGGCCTCGTATCAGACAAGCTAACTTATTAGGCCCAATTATAAATTGAAGGCCTCATGATATTTTGTTTCCTTAGGCACTCATATACAATGCTAAACATGAGGATCAACATACTGAATTTAATTATATTAACTAAAGCCATAAAATATTGCATGTTAAATTTGACTTTAATGACATGCTAATTGAGGGGAGAAAACAAAACTTCAGCTAAATTTTACTTGTTTTTAAAAAAACAGAATGAACAGCCTTGTGAATACTTAGTCATAATTATAGAAAGCATTCTCAAAATCCAGCAAACCCCAAATCAAGCAGCAAAGTTCACTTTCTCAATTTAAATACTACCATGAATATGAAGCAGCCCTTAAACCAAACAAATTTAAAATAACACCCAATAGGAGATGTTCCTCAGGTAACAAAAAAAACCATGCTACGATAGCCCAAGAACTATATACTCAACAGAAGGTGTTTTAATCAAACAATATCCAACACGGCAAACTAGAATCTAAGATCCAGCCTTAATATGAAATGTTACATCAATGACATGAATCAATACAACAAATCATATAGTAAAGCTAAGTTAATACAAGAAACATGGATGAATTCTAAAGAACATGAGCTAATATTCAGTAAAAAATTTAGTATTTGTCCTTAAATCTCCAATTCGATTACATGGCTTCAAATTTGAAATTCACATGTTACTCAAGAGCCAAGTAATACATGTGTTTCAAAATAAGGCAAAGAGAGTAAAGACTCAGTAGTAGCAACGTGAGTAACACAATAAAACAATACAACCACAACTTCCAAAACTAAGCCATGCTTCAGCCTTTTTGAATGCAAATTTTCAAAGGGATTTCTTCTAGTTTCTTGTTAAAATCAGCAAAATCCTTTAGCTCACCAATGTATAGAACCTTTTTGTTCTTTTCAAGTTCAGAATCTATTTATGTATTTTAGAGATTTTTTTGCAGGGAAATATGCTTTTCAATGTTTGGTATAGAGTGAAGGGAAGGGTACTAATTTATAGGCAGCTAAGGCCGTGTGCCTAAAATAGAAATAGGAATTATTCCCAGCCTACAAAAGGCATCTTTTAACTACCTAGACAGCTGGATGTCCCTTATTGGCTCAGCCCATATGTGCTAACCAAATAGGGAGAACTACCCCTTTTCTAGAATCTTTCAAATAAGAAAAATCTGGAAACCCTAGTTATTATTTCCCAAATTAAACCCCTTAAGTTTTTAATGGTTCAATTAACCCCCACCCCTACCCCCAAAGTCATAGTGAATACAGAATAATGCAAACAAAACGAAGAAGATCCAAATGGAGCAAAACTTCTAATTCACCAAATCTTTCGCTCAAATATTGGAATCAAAATGAAACACTAATCACAAATAAACACAATTAATCTAACTAATTAAGGCAAGCTAATCACAGTAAAAAACTATGCAAATCAAATCAATTTACTAGCTTAGCCTAAATCGAATTTAACTTTCTGTCCTTTTTAATTAGCTCGTGAGGTTTGAGTGAAATTAAACAAACCACTAACAAACTAAAAAGAAACAAAGATGAATAGGACTCTTAATTGACACGGACCAACTAGATGGACAATATTGGGAAGACGATGTGAAAATCAAAAGAAAAGGAAAATAACAGAGAAAAATAAATAAAAATTTAAACAAAAAGAGAAATTACCTACGCCAAACTCTGGCCCCACATAACACCTGAACGAACTTTCTTCAAAGAATAAAATGAACCTTCAACAAACATTAATCGATTGTCAAGGAATAATCGATTAATGTAAGTTTGGGTTCAAACGCCCATACGTTGAACAATAATAGAGGGAAAGGAATTTAGGATTTTTCGAAGTCCTAGATTCAAAATTTTACAAATTTGGTATTGATTTGAAGTTTAACAAGGGGATATTTGGGAATAGGCGGGGTAGGGGGTTGCATGGTCTGAGTTTGGGGTTATTTGCGTGATTTAGGGTTTTGGGGGTTCCGGATGTAGATCTAAAATTTGGGGTGTTTGGTGGTGATTTGAAGGAAACGGGTTGAGATTTGGGATGAGAAGATGATACACATTCTGGGGAGTCAAATTGGTGGTGTTTGGGATGTCATCTCCGCCAGGGGGCGATTTCCGGTGGGTGGTGAACGGTGGAGACAATGGAGAAATTTAGGGGCAGCTAAGATCTCTAGGGTTTCTGAGTTTGAGAGATGGAGAGAGTGGGAGAGGTTCAAATTGGGGGAGGGAGTCATTTTAGGACAGTTTTATACTTAAGGGGGAGGTTAGTTCAGAACTGTTGGATGGATCACTTGGATCCAACGACTGTGATCAAGGACATGGGAAACGGAGTCATTTTGGTCGTAGTGGGGCTTGCCAGGTGAGCTTATTGGGCTGGGGGTTGGAATGGCTAAGGGATGGGTTTAAAGGGGCTTCGGCCCTAATTAAAACTGCCTTGTTCCAATTCTTTTTCTCCTCCTGTTTTTTCAATTATTTTTTTTCTTTTTTGTTCTTAACTAATTGAACCAAACTTAAATCAAATTACTAAATTAAATTAATCTGCGAAATTAAACTAATTATCTGCTATAATATTTACAAAAATTAATTACTCCTAGATTAAACGAGGAAATTACTAATCTAAAATTAAAAAACTAAAAATGCAAAAGTAAGCAAATTTTTGTGATTTTTAATTTGAATAAAGAAACTAATTTACTAATTAACCTTAAAAATGTAAAAAAATAAAACCTAAATGTAATGCATGATATTTTTGACATTTTCATGATTTTTAACAAAAATAAACATATACATAAATGCAAACAATTAGCACAAATTCTCACAAAATCCTTTAAAATTGCAAATAATGGGAAAATTTTATTTCTTATATTTTCTAGGAGTAATTCCTATAGGGTAAAAATCACGCGCTCAGAGCTTCCCCTCTTTGGTTGAAAATACGAAGAGTTTTCGTGCAAATATAAAGTAAGCGAATACGAGCAATTTTTCCCATTTGAATACTCCGTGGGAAGCATTTTTGAAAGATTTGACCGCACCTTACTTCGAGGTTGCCTACATATCCTTGGATATAAAGGAATCAGGCCAGTGTAGTTCGGAAAGTTTCGGTAGCTGGGACTACCAGGAAGCTGTGATTTCACTATTGCTGCTACTGGTACTGCTTGGTGTCCTCCTTATCACACCATGACAAAATAAAAGAAGTTAGAATAAACTATGATCTGTGAATTACAAGAATTCTATCTACACATCTTCAAACATAATCTTGCAGCTTATGCTTATCTGTTGATTTGTACTCTCCAGGTGAGCTTCCTTTGTTGCTGACTTGAATTGCCTTCTAAGGTGAATCCTCTTATTCTCCAGGTAGGCGCCTGATTGACAATACTCGAACTGTCTTCCTTTGAAACTTGGACTGCCTTCCCTTGTTCTAAAAGCGGGCGCCTGATTGCTGACCTTGAACTATTTTTCCTTGAACATTGGACTGCCTTCCTTTGAATCTTGAGCAGCTTTCCTTGTTCTCCAGGTGGTTTCTTGATTTCCAAAATTTTGAATGTATTCCCTTGCTTTCTAGGTAGGCGCCTGATTGCCAAAACTTTAACTGTATTCCCTTCCTCTACAGGTGGGCACCTGATTGCTAAAACTTTTACTGTTTTCCCTTTCTCTCCAAGTCGGCGTCTGATTGGCAAACTTTAACTGTATTCCCTTGCTCTCCAGGTGGGCGCCTGATTGCCAAACTTTAACTGTATTCCCTTGCTCTTCAGGTGGGCACCTAATTGCCAAAACTTTAACTGTATTCCCTTACTCTCCAGGTGGGCGCCTGATTGCTAAAAATTTAACAGTATTCCCTTGCTCTCCAGGTGGGTGCCCGATTGATAGAAGTTCTATATTCCCGTGCTTTCCAGGTGGGTGCCTGATTACCAAAACTTTAGCTATCTTCCTTCAAAACCCAAACTGCCTTCCCTTGTTTTACAGGCAGGCGCCTGACTGCTGAACTTGAACTTTTATCCTTTGTAACTTTCTTTGTTCTTTTAGGTGGGTGCCTGATTTCTAATACCTGCACATGTTTCTCCTTGAGACTTGAACTTCTTCTCATTGTTCTCCAGGTGGATGCCAAATTTCCAACACTTGCACTACTTATCCCTCGAAACTTGACTTGTTTTCCCTTGTTCTCTAGGTGGGCGCCTGATTACTGAAATTGAACCGTCTTCCTTTGAACAATACTACTTGCACTTTGTTATCCAGGTGGGTGCCTGATTACCAACATTTGAATTGTATTCCTTTCTTCTGAAACTTGAATTGTCTTTGCTTTCAAGGTGGGCGCCTTATTGCAGACACTCGAACCATCTTCTCTTGCTACATGGAACTGTTTTCCCTAGAAACTTCCACCATTTTCCCTTACTCTCCAGGTGGGCGCCTGGTTGCTAAACTCGTACTGTTCTCCTTTGAAACTTCAGTTGTTCTCCCTTGTTCTCCAGGTGAATGCCTGATTGCTGAACTTGACCTGCTTTCCTTTGAACTTATTTCGTCTTCCCTTGTTCTCCAGGTGGGCACATGGTTTCTGAACCTTAAATACTTTCTCTTGAGACTGCTTTTCCTTGGAACTGTATTCCCTTGCTTCTCCAGATGGGTGCCTGATTGCTGAAGCTGAATTGTCCTCTTCTTGAAACTTTTTTTCTTTTGAACTGTCTTCCCTTGTTCTCCAGCTAGCTGCCTAATTACATGAACCTGAACTGCTTTCTATTCTTGAAACTTGTGTTGTCTTCCCTTGTTCTCCAGGTGGGTGCCTGATTTCATCAAAACAAACAAAACAAAATAGATTTTCAGCCCCAATTTGATAATGGGAACATCTGTGAGTGTTAACCGATTCTCGTTATCACAATAAATTCCAAAATAAATTCCTTTATTCTGAAAATTTCAAACCAAGTCTCATCTCAAAAGTGAAGACATAAATGCAAATTATACTCCCCAAAAGTAGACCTCTCGTCAGACCTTGTCATTTGTGAGGGTGTCAAAACTTACTAAATCCTGTTATCCAGGAGGGTACTTGGAACTTACCGTCGATCCTGTCTGGCACCTTCTTTCCTCACGGAGGGTTTCTCCAAAACAAATAAATTTTTCTGCCCCTGTTCCAATCAAAGAAAAATCTTGTCAGTTTGAAAGCGTAGTGGTTAGTTCACGACATTCTTGCTGAAGGTGGCCCTTTCACTACCGTTCTTTGCTTTGACGGGGCATCTTGAACTGGCCAAGAATTGTTTGCCTTTCTGACTGAATTTCAACCACATGATCCTGAATGACTTGAGTGCTCTACACCCAACCTGCTGTTTTACATTTATGTCCATCCAATTTAAAATTTTATATCTTCTAAAAAATTCACAAACCACTCTACCTCTTGAACCCTCATTAACACCTTATTTTCACTTTTGCATCATGCTATTTCTTGTATGCTTTGGTCGTACTTTGCTTTGTGCAATTTTGAAGTTGGTAGTAAGCTTTGACATCCTTTCTTACTTGCTTAAACAAGGCTGACATTGGAAAAACCTTACAGAGATAAACCAAAAATAAATGAAATGAAATGACTTCGAGGGTAAAGAAATAAAGACGAGAGTTTGAAACAGTATGATTTTTTGAGATAGAAAGGGAAAAAAAACTTATCTGAGTGAGGCAGCTGGCACCAATGATCATGACATGCATTTCGAATTAATCAGACTAGTCCGTTCAGCCAATCACCTTTTAGTTGTCATACTTTAGTCCCCGTGATCACCATAACCCAATCTCTTCGCTAAGTCACTTACCATGTTCGGTTTGCGGTGCCCTAAAAGGTTTTCACTAGCAAACCTCTCTTATTTATTTGTCTCTTGACTCACCATCGCCTTACGGTGCTCGTGAGGGTTTTTAACAACAAAACTCTCTTATTTTTTAATTTCTCTCAAGTTTCCATCTCCTTACGGTTCCTGTGAGGGTTATTACCAATAAGACTCTTTCATTTTTTCATTTTTCCTACTTAAACTGGAGTGTTGCCTCTGATATGAATCACCTCTACTTTCTCGACTTGGCATCTCTTAAAGACTGATCGAAAGGTCTTTCTTTGGACCGTAATATGGGTTTTTGGATAAGGTTAGAAAGAAAGGATATCACAAAGGCTCAAAATAGCTTGATTGGGTTCAAAATTATAACTTTTGGAATCAGATCTCTTACAATAACCACAACTTTCTGCCCCAGTTTCTTTGCCTGGGGACTTTTGAAATTTTAGTTTGATTGGGCCGAACTGTGAGGCTGCCTACAAATCCTTAAAAGGAATCAGGTTGAATGTATTTCATGTCATAGGAATTGCTTTGTTGTTGTTACTTTTCTCTTTTGTTTTTCTCTTCTTTTTTTCCTTTTCTTTTCTCTTTTTCTTTTTTTTTTCTTTCTTTTTTTTCTTCTCTTTTCTCTCTAATTTTTTTTGTGAGACCCCATAAAATTTTTGAACTCAAAACCTAGTAACTTGCGGTGTCGGCTCCGAACATGTGTTCAGACCCTTGGTAGTAAACTAAGCTTTTAAAAATCAAAAGAATCAAGTTTCCTGAGATTGTCATTTATGCGGTCCAGAATGCGGTCGGAGATCAGCTATGCGGACCGCATTCCTACCGCATAGTGAAACAATAGATTGGTCAAAATTGATGTTGAAAATGCGGTCCATTATGCGACCGCATAATCAAGCATTCCTGCCGCATAGTGAAACAGTAGATTGGTCAAAATTGATGTTAAAAATGCGGCCCATTATGCGACCGCATAATCAATATGCGGACCGCATTCTTAACGCATACCAAAACAGACTTTCAGTGTTTTGAGGGCATTTCTGCGGTCCACTATGCGGACCGCATTTCAGTTCTGCGATCGCAGAATGCGACCACAGATCTTGCCGGGCTTCTATTTTTCCTAATTTTAAAACCCGACCCCTTTTTATAAAACACCCCAACCCCCCTCATTTTTTGCGACATTCTGATCTAATTAAGAGAGAGGGAGAGAGGGTTTTGAGAGAGAAACTCATCTTCTCCAAGATCTTGTTCTTCAAAACTATCTGGGCCGGGGAAATTCAAGCTTATCTTTATACCCCTTTCCCTACAGGTAAAGTCCCTAACTTTTTCCATTGAAATTCTGTTTTAAATTAAGAGGGGGAGTCTCATGCGTAGGTTTTGAAAATAAGGGTCGAACTCATTCATGCATGTCTTTCTATAACCTAAAACCTAGTAAGAGTAATGGGGTGGGAGCAAAGACTTGTGCAAAGAAAGGGTTAATGGCCTAAATATATTCGGGTAGTGATTGTGAACCTTGAATTCTAAGCTATGTGTATTAATTTGTGCACTATATTGACGTTGCTAAATTTCGGTGAATTTGAAGTAAGAATTAAAAAGCAATTCGGCTCCAGGTATGTATGTCTAACTTTGAACTTTGTAAAATCACCTTGTCTGGGTATTCGAGTGCTTGGTATGTGATTTCTACGTGAATTGGTGTGAAATTCTTGTGGTTGGTATGGTTGAGGGATTGTGGTTTTGCCTTCACTATATTGATGCAAGTAACTGAAAATAAACCAGGTTTGTGATTGTGAATGTGCTATGTGATAAGAATTGGGACACAAGTGATTGACGAAAATGGGAATTGATATATTTCGGAATAACTGTGGTAGCAATACATGAACCTAACGTGGAAGATCATCGTTGTGATCTATCTATGCATATGAGTTGTGAAATACATGGAAATGGTATTGATGGACTTGGAATTTCATGTGAATTTTTGTTGTCACTCTTTAAGAATTATTGTTGTTATTTCTTGAGAATTGTTGTTGTTATTCTTGTGACTTGTTTTTTGTGGTGTTGCTTATGAATTGTGATTACTCGGTGGGATCGGGCTGTGCACCGCAACACGAAGTAATAAGGCGTGGGTTGTGGTGATGAGGGTGGACGAGGTAATAAGGGTGGCCGAGGTAATAAGGTTGGAAAGCGATCGAAATCGCCATTGAAATGAAATTTTGAATCAATTGTGAAACTATTGATGAGGAAATGTGGAAGGTGAAACAAGAGAGATTGTAATTTGTTTGGTTTGATTGTTCTCTCGTTGGGGATTTGATTGTTAAATTTTATTACAATTACATACTTGTTTATGGAGGAAAGGTTGTATACCTATTTGGCTTAATTGTTCTCTTCTTGTGGATTTGATTGTCGTTCTATTATTACAGCTTACTTGTTTATGGTTCGAGTTTACTTGGGGTAAAGTTTGTTCATACATACCAGTACAATTCAAATGTACTGATGTCTCTTTTGCCGGGGACGCTACATTCGTGTTATGATTGTAGGTGGATCTGTAGCAGGTACTCCAACCCACCGTTCGTAGCTCTCCCTCCGCATTCCATCAGCTTTTTGGTGAGCCCCATTACCCATGGGGCCCTGCGTGGCTTAGGCCGCTTGTTTCCGTAGTTTCATTTTGCTGTTGTGTAAGGTATAGCCGGAGCCTTGTAACCGGCAATTACTGCATTATCCTGTTGTACTTTTAGAGGCTCCATAGACAGTGGATGTGGGTAAAAGCTTATGTAAATCCCCGTTTCTTTTGTTGGGCAATGAATTAATAACTTCACAAACTACTATGTATGTATATTTTGAAAAAGGTGTTTTGAGTTAATTATATGGCTAGTTCTTGCAAATAATGAGTAAGGAAAACATGGGGTAACGCGTGGGATAGGAAAGACACCCAGGTCCACTTGGCTAGGGCTTCCTGGTCGGGCGCTGGTCATGTCCCTCGAATTTGGGGCGTGACAAACTTGGTATCAGAGCCTAAGGTTTAAAGGAGTCCTAGGATGTCTGGGAGTCGTGTCTAGTAGAGCCCCACTTATCGGTGTGAAGTCGATCACATCTATAAGTGGGGGATACATGGACATTTAGGAAATTTCCCACTTCTTTGTAATTTCGTGTCGTGCGGTGAAGTGAAATGTTGAAGTATCTATATCTAACTCGTGCTTTGTTCCGAACTTTTCAGTAATCGCACCTAAGAAGAGAGCTAGACTCGGCCTTGGGGCCAATGCCACCACGAGTGAGGCCGCGAATCATGTACCTGATGCCGTGGGTGATAGTGACTCCCCGGCCTTGACCCTACCAGGCCCGTCTGTCCCAGGCCAGCATGTTCCTACTCCTGCAGCGGAAGAGGGTGCCACTATCCCTCCCGCCAATGTTCCTGATTCTGGCACCATCCCGGCTCCTGGTCCCGAGGCTTCTGATGTGGATCTTAGAGGAGCCATCCGTATGTTGACCCAACTAGTGGCCGCTCAGTCCCAGAGATCACAGGATGTCCCTACATCCTCTAGCGGACAGGGAGATTATGTCAGTTCCAGAGTTAACCAGTTTTTGTGGATAGCCCCTCCAGAATTCTCAGGCACAGATCCAGGGGCCGATCCGCAGGAGTTCCTTAATGAAATGTATAAGACCCTCCGAGTGATGAAAGCTTCAGAGACAGGGGGAGTTGAGTTGGCATCATACAGGTTGAAGGGAGCAGCGTATTCATGGTTCGAGATGTGGGAGGACTCCCGCGGGGAGGGAGAACCTCCGGCCCGATGGGAGGAGTTTGTAGATGCGTTTATGGATCATTTCTTGCCTGCTGAGACAATAGTAGCCTGTGCCACTGAATTTGAGACCCTCAAGCAGGGCAGCATGAGTGTTTGGGAGTACTACATGGAATTCGTGAGATTGTCCAAGTATGCTCCTCAGTTAGTGTCGACCATGGCAGCTTGAGTTCGGTGATTTGTTTAGGGCTTTAGTCCCTTAGTAGTGAATGAGGCTGCTACAGCGGCCTTACACTCGGACATGAACTATGGGAAGATTGTGGGATTCGCTCAGGCCACAGAGGCTAGGAAATTGAGGATTCGGGCAGAAAAGGAAAATAGCAGCAGGGCCCGATCAGCGGGCCACTCAGGGAGATCAGCTCAGGGGAGAGGGTCGTCAGGGCCATCCCAGTCGTATGCTCAGTCCTCAGCGAGCGCACCACCATCTCCGCACAGTTATCAGCACAGCAGCCGCATGAGACCAGGTCCAGACAGTAGGAGGCCCCATCAGTCCGGTCGTTCAGGAGGGAGATCACAGCAGCAGGGGAGGGCTCTATGCCCTAAGTGTGGGAGATTTCATACAGAGACTTGCTACTTGGATATCTCGATGTGTTTTAGATGCAGAGTGAGAGGCCACATTCAGCGAGACTGTCATGTGCCTAGTCAGGGCATGGGTAGGGGATCTGCTCAACCATCCGATTCTTCAGTCGCTACGTCATCTGCGTCCTCCAGCCCCGACAGGGCGTGGTGCAGTTAGAGGAGGAGCTCTTGGTATAGGTGGACCCAGCCGATTCTATGCTTTGAGTGGCCGCCAGAGTGCAGAGGCCTCTCCAAATGTGGTTACATGTATCTTGTCTGTCCAGGCCATTAATTGTTATGATCTTATTGATCTGGGGTCCTCCTTGTCTTATGTCACCCCATTTAATGCTTCAAGCTTTGTGATAGAACCCGAACAACTTCATGAACCATTCTTTGTATCGACTCCCGTTGGTGATTCTATCATTGCTGCGCGAGTTTATAGGAATTGTGCTGTCACGATGTGTGGTCGTATTACCATGGCCGATCTTGTCAAGCTTGGAATGGTAGATTCTAATGTTATTATGGGAATGGACTGGCTTTATACATGCTTTTCCACACTTGACTGCCGAACGAGAGTCATGAGGCTCGAGTTCCCTAATGAGCTAGTTACTGAGTGGAAGGGAAATGGTGTGGTGCCGAAGGGTAGGTTTATTTCCTACCTTAAGGCTTCAAAGATGATTAAGAAGGGTTGTATTTATCATCTGGTCTGTGTGGCGGACACCACTTCAGAAGTGTCTACCCCCGAGTCCGTGCTAGTCGTGAATGAGTTTCTTGAAGAATTTCCAGACGAGCTTCCAGGGATTCCGCCAGATAGGGAGATTGATTTTGGGATTAATGTGTTACCTGATATGTAGCCAATATCTGTTCCACCATACAGAATGGCTCCAGTAGAGTTAAGGGAGTTAAAGGAGTAGCTAAAAGACATGTTATAAAAGGGGGTTCATACGGCCGAGTGTGTCGCCGTGGGGTGATCCGGTTCTTTTTGTCAGGAAGAAAGATGGGTCGCTCCGGATGTGTATTGATTACCGGCAGCAAAACAAAGTCACAATGAAAAATAAGCATCCTTTGCCTCGGATAGATGATTTGTTCGACCAATTTCAAGGTGCAACATTCTTCTCCAAAATTGATCTACGGTCAGGATATCACCAATTGAAGATAAGGGAGAAGGATATTCCCAAGACTGCTTTCAAAACTCGCTATGGTCACTTCGAATTCTTGGTCATGTCTTTTGGGCTAACCAATGCCCCGGCAGCTTTTATAGATCTTATGAATCGGGTCTTCAAGCAATTTTTAGACTCCTTCGTGATTGTTTTCATTGACGACATCCTTGTTTATTCGCGGAGTCGGGAGGATCATGCCTATCACCTCAAGGCAGTTTTGCAGACTCTTAATCAGCACCAGTTGTATGCCAAATTTTCAAAATGTGAGTTTTGGTTGGAGTCCGTTGCCTTTTTGTGCCACGTCGTCTCAAGTAAAGGGATTCAGGTAGACCCCCAGAAAATTGCAGCAGTGAAAGATTGGCCTAGACCCACGACCCCGACGGAGATTCGTAGCTTCTTGGGTTTGGCAGGGTACTATCGGAGATTTGTGGAGGGATTCTCTACCCTCGCCTCCCCATTGACTAAATTAACGCAGAAAGCAGTTAAGTTCCAATGGTTCGATGCTTGCGAGAAAAGTTTTCAATAATTGAAGGGAAGGTTGACCTCGGCACCGGTATTGGCCTTGCCAGAAGGCACAGAAGGATTCGTGGTTTATTCTGATGCCTCCAGGGTTGGTTTGGGGTGTGTATTGATGCAGCATGGGAAGGTTATAGCATATGCTTCAGGGCAACTCAAGAATCACGAGAAGAATTACCCGAAGCATGATCTGGATCTTGCAGCAGTTGTTTTTGCCCTAAAAATATGGCGGCATTACCTTTATGGGGTCCATGTGGATGTATTTTCAGATCACAAGAGCCTCTAGTACTTTTTCAGGCATAAATAATTTAATTTAAGGCAACGGCAGTGGTTAGAATTACTCAAGGATTATGACATGGACATCGTGTACCATCCAAGGAAGGCAAACGTGGTGGTCGACGCTCTCAATCGGAAATCCATGGGAAGTTTGGCTCATCTGGGAGTGGATCAGAGGCCCTTAGCTCGGGAGGTTTATCAATTAGCCAATTTAAGGGTTCATATTTTGGCATCAGACGAAGGGAATGTTATGGTGCATAATGGAGCAGTGTCGTCGCTTGTGACGGAAATCAAGGAGAAACAGTTTATTGATCCAGCACTGGCTCAGATGAAGGAAGCAGTTCTGAATAACAAGACTTCGGCATTCTCACTCAACAGCGAAGATGGTGTTTTGCGTGTCAATGTAGGTTATGTGTTCCGGATGTCGATAAGCTTCGGGAGAGGGTAATGGCAGAGGCTCATAATTCCAGGTATTCTGTGCATCTGGGTTTTACGAAAATGTATCATGACCTCAAGTAGGTTTATTGGTGGAACGGTATGAAGAGGGGTGTGGCGAACTTTGTATCTAAGTGTTTGAATTGTCAGCAAGTGAAGGCCGAGCATCAGCTGCCTGGTAGGCTAACTCAGCTTATGGAAATACCGACGTGGAAATGGCAGATGATTAACATGGATTTCGTGGTAGGGTTACCTCGCACTCAGCACAAATTCGACTCAATTTGGGTAATAGTGGATCGACTCACCAAATCAGCTCACTTCTTGCCAGTCAAGTCCACCAACACTGCAAGCAATATGCCAAGTTGTATATCAACGAGATAGTAAGGCTCCATGGCACGCCACTTTCTATTATCTCGGATCGGGGGGCCCAATTCTCGGCAAACTTTTGGAAGAAATTTTAGCAAGGCTTGGGTACTCAGGTGAATCTCAGCATAACTTTCCATCCGCAAACTGACCGTCAGGCCGAGAAGACTATCCAGACACTCGAAGATATGTTGCGAGCTTGTGCCTTGGATTTCAAGGGAAATTGGGATGAGCACTTGCCACTTATAGAATTTGCTTACAACAATAGCTTTCATGCTAGCATCCAAATGGCCCCATTTGAGGCATTATATGGACGAAGGTGTAGGTATCCGATTGGGTGGTACGAAGTGGGTGAAGCAGAACTGATAGGGCCAGACCTTGTGCACCAGGCTATGGAGAAAGTTAAAATCATTCAGGAAAGGATGAACACCACCCAGAGTCGCCAAAAGTCTTATGCGGACGTTAGTCGGAGGAAATTGGAATTCCAATTTGGTGATTGGGTGTTCCTAAGGGTATCCCCTATGAAGGGAATCATGCACTTCGGGAAGAAAGGTACGCTGAGTCCTAGATATGTTGGACCGTACTGAATTGTTCAAAGGATAGGGCAGGTGGCCTATAGGCTGGAATTGCCTCCCAAAATGTCATTAGTGCACCCGGTGTTTCACGTGTCCATGTTGAAGAAAGTGGTTGGGGATCCATCCACCATCGTGTCAGTCGAAATTATCGAGGTTAATAAAGAGTTGTCGTATGAAGAGGTTCCGCTTGCCATTCTTGATAGACAAGTCCGTAACTTGAGAAATAAGGAAGTCGCTTCAGTCAAGGTGATGTGGCGAAGTCAATAAGTTGAGGAAGCCACATGGGAAGCGGAGAAGGAAATGAAAGAGAAAGATCCCCATCTGTTTGATATAGCCTAGAAGAAATTAGGTGACCTTTCTATCTTAGAAACTACTTTCATTATGGCCGGATTGGTTCCTTCCTAAATGCTAGTGAAGTTACCTCTAGTTGTGCAAGACTTATAGGTGTTGTGGTTGTCTTAAGTCATGTGAAACATCTCTTTGGTAAATGAAAATTTGACAATGACTCTTGTATTAAGTAACCAACTAATAGTAAGTGTAGATTGGTAGTGAGTTACTTGTATGCATATAACATGTGAATGTTATGAAATTATGTGAAACCTATTTGAATAACTGTTTCATAAGCAAAATTTACCAAGTAATCAAATGTGTGCAATTGTTAAGGTAGGAAATTGTATAACAACTGTAGGAATGGTTGTAATGCTATTATGATGTTGGAATTTGTGTTTCGGGGGCCCTCTGACAGGTGGAAATATCCAAATTACAAAGGAAACTCGGGCGAAATTTTTCTAAAATAAGGGGGGAGGGGATGGCAAAAAGGTACAAGAACTTGCGTAACATTATTTTCAAAAACCAACAAGCCTTATAATGCTGAAGGGTTGGGGATAAGTCCTCATTCGGGGACGAATGATTTTTAAGTGGGGGAGGATGTGAGATCTCATAAAATTGTTGAACTCAAAACCTAGTAACTTGCGGTGTCGGCTCTGAACATATGTCAGGAATGTGTAGAATTTCTCACCGTGGTTCGGACCCTTGGTAGTAAACTAAGCTTTTAAAAATCAAAAGAATCAAGTTTAATGAGATTGTCATTTATGCGGTCCAGAATGCGGTCGCAGATCAGCTATGCGGACCGTATTCTTGCCGAATAGTGAAACAGTAGATTGGTCAAAATTGATGTTGAAAATGCGGTCCATTATGCGACCGCATAATCAATATGCGGACCGCATTCCTGCCACATAGTGAAACAATAGATTGGTCAAAATTGATATTGAAAATGCGGTCCATTATTCGACCGCATAATCAATATGCGGCCACATTCCTTCCGCATACCGAAACAGACCTTCAGAGTTTTGAGGGCATTTCTACAGTCCACTATGCGGACCGTATTTCAGTTCTGTGATCGAAGAATGCGACCGCCGATCTTGCCGAGTTTCTATTTTTCCCAATTTTAAAACCCGACCCCATTTTATAAAACACCCCAACCCCCCTAATTTTTAACGACATTCTGATCTAAATAAGAGAGAGGAAGAGAGGGTCTTGAGAGAGAAACTCATCTTCTCTAAAATCTTGTTCTTCAAAACTATACGGGCCGGGGAAATTCAAGCTTGTCTTCGTACCCCTTTCCCTACAGGTAAAATCCATAACTTTTCTCAATGAAATTCTATTTTAAATTGGGGGGGGGTCTCATGGTTAGGTTTTGAAAATAAGGGTCGAACTCATTCATGCATGTCTTTCTATAACCTAAAACCTAGTGGAGTAATGGGGTGGGAGCAAAGACTTGTGCAAAGAAAGGGTTAATGGCCTAAATATACCCGGGTAGTGATTGTGAACCTTGAATTCTAAGCTATGTGTATTAATTTGTGCACTATATTGACGTTGCTAGATTTCGGTGAATTTGAAGTAAGAATTAAAAAGCAATTCGGCTCCAGGTATGTATGTCTAACTTTGAACTTTGTAAAATCACCTTGTCTGGATATTCGAGTGCTTGGTATATGNTAAGAATTGTGACACAAGTGATGGACGGAAATGGGAATTGATGTATTTCGGAATAACTGTGGTAGCAATACATGTAGCTTAACGTGGAAGATTATCGTAGGGAGCTATCTATGCATATGAGTTGTGAAATACATGGAAATGGTATTGATGGCCTTGGAATTTCATGTGAATTTTTGTTGTCACTCTTTGAGAATTATTGTTGTTATTTCTTGACAATTGTTGTTGTTATTCTTGTGACTTGTTGTTTGTGGTGTTGCTTGTGAATTGTGATTGCTCGGTGGGATCGGGTTGCGCGCCGCAACACGAAGTAATAAGGTGTGGGTTGTGGTGATAAGGGTGGCCGAGGTAAAAAGGCTGGCCGAGGTAATAAGGTTGGAAAGCGATCGAAATCACCATTGAAATGAAATTTTGAACCAATTGTGAAACTATTGATGAGGAAATGTGGAAGGGGAAACAGGAAAGATTGTAATTTGTTTGGTTTGATTGTTCTCTCGTTGTAGATATGATTGTTAAATTCTATTATAATTACATACTTGTTTATGGAGGAAAGGTTGTATACCTATTTGGCTTAGTTGTTCTCTTCTTGTGGATTTGATTGTCGTTCTATTTTTAGTGCTTACTTGTTTATGGTTCAATTTTACTTGGGATAAAGTTTGTTCATACATACCAGTACAATTCAAATGTACTGACGTCCCTTTTGCCGGGGATGCTACATTCATGTTATGATTGTAGGTGAATCCATAGCAGGTACTCCAGCCCACCGTTCGTAGCTCTCCCTCCGCCTTCCATCAGCTTTTTGGTGAGCCCCATTCCCCTCGGGGCCCTGCGTGGCTTAGGCCGCTTGTTTCCGTAGATTTATTTTGCTGTTGTGTAAGGTATAGATGGAGCCTTGTTACCGGTAATTACTGTATTATTCTGTTGTACTTTTAGAGGGTCCGTAGACAGTGGATGTGGGTAAAAGCTTATGTAAATCCCTGTTTCTTTTGTTGGGCAACGAATGAATAACTTCACTAACTACTATGTATGTATATTTTGCAAAAGGTGTTTTGATTTAATTATATGACTAGTTCTTGCAAATAATGAGTAAGGAAAACATGGGGTAACGCGTGGGATAGGAAAGGCACCCAGGTCCGCTTGGCTGGTGCTTCCCGGTCGGGCGCCGGTCATGTCCCTCGAATTTGGGGCGTGACACTTTTCACCTTTTCCTTTATTTTCTTTTCTTTTCTCTTCTTCTCTTCTCTTTTCTAGTTTACTTGCCTTTTGCATTCGTGTTTCTGAATTTTGGTACTGATTCCAAAATAGGGGAATGAAAGTAATAAATAAGGCTTAAAGGGGTAACAAAGAATAAAGTGTTTACATAGAAGAATTAAAGTCTTTCTCCATTCCAATCTTCAAAATATGCCAAGTAAAAATAATAATTAGACAAACCAAAGAAATCATACATAATATCTTTTGACTGCATCAAGATTGATAGCAATGTCTATACATTTTCCTTCTATGTCTGTTAAATATAAAGCACCATTGGAAAACGTTCTTGTTACAATGAATAGCCCCTGCCAATTTGGGGCGTAACTTGCCTTTTGCTTCGGCCTAAGGTGGAAGGATGAGTTTCAATACTTGCTGATCGACTTCAAATTTCAGCGAACGCACCTTCTTGTTGTATGTTCTTGCTATTCTCCTTTAATACAATTAGCCATAACACACTACTGCCAATCGTTTCTCATCAATCAAACACAATTGCTCCAAACGGGTTTTGACCCACTCATCAGCATCAATTTTGGCTTCATCAACAATCCGAATGGATGGAATTTCAACTTCTGCGAGTATCACTACTTCAGTTCCATATACCAACAAATAAGGAGCTGCACCTACTGAAGTGCGAACAGTAGCGGGATAACCCCACAAAGCAAAGGGCAATTTCTCGTGCCATTGCCTTGAACCTTGCACCATTTTTCTAAGTATTTTCTTTATGTTCTTGTTGGCTACCTCGACTACTCCATTTGCCTTGGGGCGGTACAAGGTATGCTTTTGATGTGTAATCTTAAACTGTTAGCATACTTCTTTCATCAGATAACTGTTAAGGTTAGCACCATTGTCCGTGATAATTACCTTTGAGATTCCGAACCGACAAATGATATTTGAATGAACAAAGTTGACCACTTCCTTCTTGGTCACAGATTTGAAAGTTTTCGCTTTAACCCACTTAGTGAAATAGTCAATGGCTACCAAAACGAACCTGTGCCCATTTGATGCTGCGGGCTCAATTGGTCCAATGACATCCATGCCCAAAGCAACAAAGGGCCACGGTGCGGACATTATGTGCAACTCAGATGGCGGATAACGAATCAAGTCTATGTATACCTGGCATTGATGACACTTACATACAAAGCTGATGCAATCTCATTCCATGGTGAGCCAATAATACCCTGTTTAAAGAATCTTCTTTTCTAGAACATACCCACTCATATGCGGCATACAAACCCCAGAATATACCTCGGTCATGATAGTCGTGGCTTTCATAGCATCGATACACCTTAACAACCGAAGATCTGGAGTTCTCTTATAAAAAATCCCTCCGCTCAAGAAAAATACACTAGCCAAAATGTTGAATTGTTCTCTTTTGATCATTTGTGGCTTGTATTAGATATACCCCCATTCTGATGTACTCTTTGATGTCATGGAACCACGGTTCACCGTCAAGTTCTTCCTCAACCACATTACAATAGGCATGCTGATTACGAACCTGAATATGTAGAGGGTTGACGTACACATTATCCGGGTAGTGCAACATTGATTAGTACAGCTCCTATTCCAACGCCTTTCATGTTAGCAGCCCCGTGTAAGTAGAGTTTCTAACCGGGCTTTTCATCCTTCTCGACCTCGTCAATATGCATTACTTCTTCATTGGGAATGTATGCCTACACAGGTTCATATTCTTCATCCATTGGGTTCTCAGCCAAGTGATCAGCCAATGCTTGGGCTTTCATCACCGTTCGAGTCACATATACGATGTCAAACTCTGTGAGCAAGATCTACCACTTTGTGAGCCTTCCTATGGGCAAAGGCTTCTGAAAATAATCCAGGAGAAATGAGGTAAGTAGTGTAAGACAACAGATAATGCTTTAACTTTTGTGCCACCTAAGTCAGGGCGCAACATGTCCTTTAAAGGTAAGTCCACTTAACCTCATAGGATGTGAATGTTTTTTGAGATAGTAGATGGCTTGCTCCTTCCTGCCAGTGATGTCATGTTGACCCAATACACATCAAAACGAATTGTCCAAGACAGTCAAATAGAGAATTAAAGCCCTTCCAGGTTCCGGCGGGACCAACACATATGGGTTTGACAAATACTCTTTGATCTAATTTAATGCTTCCTGGCACTCATCAGTCCATTTGACTACAACATCCTTCTTAAGCAGCTTAAAGATGGGCTCACAAGTTTTTGTGAGCTGAGCAATAAATCTGCTCATGTAGTTCAGCCTCCCTAGCAAACTCATCACCTCAGTCTTGTTCTTTGGCAGTGGTAATTCCTGGATAGCCTTGATCTTTGACGGATCCAACTCAATGCCCTGCCTACCAACTATGAATCCCAAAAGTTTCCCAGATGGAACACCAAATGCACACTTTGATGGGCTGAGCTTGAGATTTTACTTGCGGAGTATTTGGATAAACTTCCTCAATTCTCTGATGTGGTCAGACGGATTCCTGGACTTTATGATCACATCTTCCACGTAAACCTCAATCTCCTTATGTATCATGTTATGGAATATGGTGGTCACTGCCCTCATGTATGTTGCCCCAACATTTTTCAAACTGAATGGCATGACCCAATAGTAATAAGTTCCCCACAGCGTGATAAATGCCATCTTTTTCGCATCTTTCTCATCCATTAAAATCTAATCATACACCGCATATCAATCCACAAAAGACCCAATCTGATGCTTGGTATAATTATCAATCAAAATGTGGATATTTGGCAGTGGGAAATTGTCCTTTGGACTTTCTTTATTGAGGTCACGATAATCAACACACACTCTGATCTTACCATCTTTCTTTGGCACAGACACAACATTGGCTAACCATGCAGGATACGGCGTGACTCGAATGACTATTGCATCGAGCTGCTTTGTGACTTCTTCTTTAATCTTCACACTCAGGTCAGTTTTGAACTTTCTCAACTTCTGCTTGACGTGAGGGAATGTCAGATCAGTGGATAATTTTTGAAACAGCAAGTCGGTACTCAGACCCGTCCTGTCGTCATACGACCATGCAAAAATATCTTTATATTCAAATAGTGCTTTGATTATTTCTTCCCTGATTCGTGGCTCCAAGTGTACACTTATCTTGGTTTCCTTGATATTATCCGGATCCCCTAAATTGATTGCCTCATTTTCATTCAAATTAGGCTTGGGTTTCTCTTCAAAGTGACTTAGTTGTTTAATAATTTCTTCAGATGCTTCATCTTCATCATATTCTATTTCATCATCACACTCTATTCCTTGGATTATTATTTTAGAATTAGATTAACTTTTAAGACTTGGCCAAAGATTCCTCACGCATGTCATGTCATTGAAACCAACATAAAAATTCATTGTACAAAGAAGAAATGAATAACAAAATAAGAACTATCATGAATGGTGGAAAAGGGAAATGTCATTTCATTGAAAGTAAAGGATAACAAGGTTTCTACATTAACAAGTGGAAAATAAAAATCTTAGTCACAACCCTTGAATGATCCAGATAGAACGGAAAACTAAACAAACTACCAAGACTCTTTCCAAGTACGGAGAGGAGTATCCTTCCAATTGTTAAGCTTTACATTCGTCCTGACGAACTCCATATCTACTTTTCTAGAACCTTCTCCCACTTCTACCTTGTTCACATCATCAATCAACCTCTGGAACCTTTCAATTAACTCTTCATCAATGTCAATCACGAAACTGGGAGCTATCGTCACTGGTCATTTCCTGGCACTGGGCTTGACAAAAGACATGGAGAGACATGGAATAGGCTTCGAATGTGCCCAAGCCTTTTGTTACAACCTTTTAGCCTTTTCATATCCGCCGATGTAGGTTTGAATCCAAGACCGAACGTACCTAAGTTTTTTGGGAGGGACACTGGTTGTATGGTACCCTGCAGAGATGCACCCAGACCTTTACCTACCGCAAAGCCATTTTCAGCTTTTTAGAAGCAACCATGACGGATGCAGAGGCTATCTTTGGAGTTGGAATACATTTCCCTTCTGGAACCTTCTCGACCGTCACTATTTCAAACACTTCATAGACCAAAGGCCCTTTGTCATATTCATCATTAATGAATGGGACGGAGGCTTCACTGTGAGCACACGAATTCTCCTTGCTATGCACGACGATCTTTTATCTATCCCACTCGAACTTGACCATCTGGTGCAAAGTAGATGTGACTGCTTTGGTCGTATGTCTCCAAGGACGACCTAGCAGCATATTGTAAGAGACGGCTACATCCTATACTTGGAATTCCATGGTGAATTTCACCGATCCTATTGTTAATTCAAGCACTATATCACCAACCATCTCTTTCCCTCCACCGTCAAAACCTCAAACGCATGTGATGTTCTTATGAATCCTCTCATTATCAACTTTTAGCCTATTAATAGTAGAGAGAGGGCAATCGTTTGCACTGGAGCCATTTTCAAATAACACCCTGATGACCACAAAATCTTCACATTTTACCATAAGATAGAGAGATTTGTTATGTTTAGTAGCTTCCACATGCAACTCGTCATCGGAGAAAGTGACCCTGTTCACCGCAAATATTTTATTGGCGATCTTCTCCAGATGGTTCACTGAAATTTTGGTGGGGACATGAGCTTGGTTAAGAATTTTAATCAGGGACCGGCGATGCTCATCTGAATGAATCAACAACGATAGCAATGAAATCTAAGCAGGCATCATTCTCAGCTTCTCCACGATGGAGTAATCTTACACCTTCATTATTCTCAAAAACTCCTCCGTCTCTTCTTCTGTGACTGCTTTCTTTACTAGAACTGGATTATATCTGGATGTTTTAGCTTTTCTTAACTATTCAGGGGCACAACATCTCCCTAAACGAGTTAATACATAGGCCATATTGAATTATTCTTTCACCTCTTTTCCCTTATAGGTGACTATCACCCATTCATAGTTCCATGGGATAGCCTTGGTATTGATTAATGGAAAATGGGTTAAAGCCTTAATGATGACAGGGTCTGTATGGGCACTCTCTATAATTATAATAGGCTTATTTACCAACCCTGGCACAACCGCGTTTGCCTTTTCTTGCATTGCTACAGCATTACTTGGGGATCTTTTCTCAATTACCACAGAAGGTTCCCCTTTTGTCATGCTGAACTTGTTCACTGTTCCTTGAACCATTAGTTTTTTACTAGCTTGACCTCGCTAGACCGAATCATCGTAACAGATTGTAAGGGTTTCTTGAGTTCTCCTCCCTTGTGTACTATCTCAATCATATTTGTTTCCTAATGGATTGGTAATGGGTTCTGGTTGATGTTGGGTGCCTCTGGAGTTTGGACTTCAATTCCGTTTGTGTCGATGAGCTATTGGATAGCATATTTCAAGTGCCAACTTTTCTCGGTATCATGCCTCAGAGTACCATAGCAGTATGCATAGCTCAGGGAATAATCTAGATTATTTGGAGGAGGGTTTTTAAATTTTGACTTAATTGGCCTTAGCATATCCAACTGCCTCAATATTTGGAATAAGCTGGTATAAGACTTCCCCAATTGGGTGAAAGTTTTCTTCCACTTTAACATCTTATTTTTGAATGCTGGATTAGGTATAAAACCTGATCGGCGGGGTTTTGTTAGGCTCATGGGTGTGGGTAAGCATTTTGTCAAGCTGGGTAGGTGTTATGTTGGGCTGGGGCTCGCCATTGTTAGTAGGAAGGAGGTTGGGTATAGGATTGGTCGTGGTGGATGGAAATCTGAGGGTCTGGTGATGGGAAGTAATGTTGGGGTAGATTATATGAGGTTTGGGTGTAGGTTCGGTGATGAGGTCGAGGCTGGGTATAATGATGTGATAGGCCCCTTGGTCCAAACCACGATCCTGAATCAACTATTGTCATATATTCCTTCTTCTTTCCGATAACTCCCCCAGTACTATTTTGAATGGCTTGGGTATTGCCTTGATAGCTGAGTAGCTCATGATTTTGCTTGATTTAAGCCCTTCTTCTACCATGCCACCCATCTTCACTACCCGGTTGAATGACTTGCCTATGGTCGATATCAAATGGACAAAGTAGGCTCCAACGCCTGCAGGAAGTATTCCACCATTTTGTCCTCGTCCATGGGAGGGTTAACCCTTGTTGCTTGTTCTCTCCAGTGAAAACCATATTCCCTAAAGCTTTCACTGTGCTTCTTCTCAATCGTAGTTTAAGACAATCAATCTGGAACAATCTCGATGTTGTACTAGAAATGACGAGTAAAAGCTTGGGCCAAATAATCCCAACTATACCACCTATTTTGAACCTGCCAAGTGTACCACTCCGACACTGCGCCACTCAGACTCTGGCTAAAGTATGCTATCAGTAGCTCGTCTTTCCCACCAGCTCCTCTCATTTTACTATAGAATCCCCTCAAATAGGCTACAGGGTCTATGGCCCATCATACAGATCAAACTTCGTCATCTTGAATCCTATAGGACATTGAACATCAAGAAATATACTCAAATATTTGTAGCTACGCTCACCTAGCCTCCCAATCCCTCCATGTTTCTAAATGATTTCTCCAGGCTTCTCACCTTCCTGAACATCTCCTCCTGCTCTGGCTTTTTAGGTGGTTTTTCAGTCTCAATCGGGAGGTCGAAACGAGAAGTGTAGGAGTAATGATCTGGGTTCTTCAAGGTAGGCTCCGGG
>MU776903.1:57620-67709 GCA_026770625.1 Nicotiana glauca | reverse complement strand
GGGGGGGGGGGGGGGGGGGGGGGGGGGTAGTATTGGTTATCTTGGGTCTAGAATAAGGCCTCACTAGAGGATCGATGGAGTTTAGCGGGTGGAGGTGCAGCAACCATAGGGGTGGCTGGTGGAGGGGGGTATGGGATTGGTTTAGTTGGTAGTGCTTGTGTAGTTTGGGAAGTGGTGCCTTGATTATGGTGGAAATGGGGGAAGCCTGGAGATGAATCAGCAGTGTGAGGTTCTTGGGATTGAGCCAGTGGCGGGACGAAAGTAGGGTTGGTGGGGTATGATGGCGGTGGATGCCTCTTCATCCATGCTTGGTACATCTCTGCCATTTGGTGTTTCAACTTATGTAACTCCTCTTTTAGATTAATATCAGAGTCTAATCCCTCCCTTGATGGATCAATAACACTTGCCTCCAATTTTTGGCCAGCCATGATCAACCTTTTTGGACCTGGTGTTGTATGGGTGAGTTTCCAGAATGCCAAACAAACTAACCACCTTCCTGTACTTGATGACAAAGAGCAAACTTGTTAGCGATTAGAGCTTAGCATATAGGCAACCGCACGTTGGGGATGTAATGCACCTAAGCAGTTAACTATTTCTATTATGCATTTGTACGGCTGCTTGCGTCATCCCGACTTTCAATAATTTCCATTTTGCAATTTATTTCTCTCTTTTTGTTTTAGTCCTGCTTTCTTTACTTAATTCTTGTTTTTATTCTTTCATTTTCATCTCTTGTTTTGCCATTATGTCCTCCCTACAATTTTCTTGTTTTTCTCTTTTTTTTTTTCTTTTTTCTATTTCATGGTTATGATCAAATCCTATGGGGATTGCCTACGTATGATGACGCCGCATGAATCAGACAAAGCATAGCTCTTGGTACATGTGCAAAATAAATAAATAATAATAATAAAAGAAACATTTTTTGGGGTTTTCAAATTTCATAAAAGAAAAACATCTTGATTATGACGACTTCTCCTACAAATTTAACATAAAGACTAACAGACTCGATGAGTGGACCAACAAACTTCAAAAGAAAACTAGAAATACAGACTCAAAAACAAACTGACAATACAGACTCGTAAATGAACTAACAAAATACAGAATCGAACGAACACGGTCAAGAATACATAAGTGCCTAAAGTACTGCTCCAGTTGGCCTTGCTGCGGGTCTCTGCACCATATGTTCTTGGAGGCAAAACAAGTCATCCATAATCTACCGGACAAAAATCATAACTAAAATAAAGAACATAGAGTGGGTCATGTCCTTACACTCGTTGCACTTCATCACAATGTAGTCCGCAATTCTCCTAACCCTTTTAATGATAATACCCTTCTTTTGTAGCAACCGTCTGATCTACTGAGATCTAGCATTCAAAACTTCTTTGGCTGTATGATTTTGTTCTTGAAGCTGTTGTAGGTTTTTTTCTAGCTGTGACATCAGGGCATAACAATGATCCCTTTATGCTTTGAAGTCTCTTGCCTACTTGGCCATTTTGTTTTCAAGGACATGGACCTTTTTCTTTAGACCTACTAATCCTTTGTCATACCTCTCCTTTGGTTGTCGAACAAAACTTGCACATACCTCAACTTTCTTAGACAGCTTGGATCGGGATTTTTCAGCTTCAGTTATATGCAAATCATCCTTACAGTCACGTACATTCTGTGTATGGATGTAGATGAGCTTTTCATCTTTTCTGCTTCTGCCCGGGTTCTCAGCTGCTATTCTCATCTTTCGAATTTGGGCCCGGAGAACTTTATTTTCTTAAGCCAGTCTTCTTTTTTCACGTTTAGCTTTTTGTCCCTAGAGATCGTTATCAAATTCCACATTTCTCATTTTATCCTCTAAGGCGTGGATGGCAGCTTGATATTTCTTCTCTTTTTCACCCCAAGCTAACCTTTCTTGGACTTTATCATAAAAATCTTGAACATGAGGTCTCTTGGCAGGCCTCTCGGGCTCGGGCTCAAGCTTTTGCTCGTAGTTTGCACAAGACCTTTTCTAAAATCATGCAGCGTATCTTGGATCTACTTCCCCCTTTGCAACATCTGGTACCTGGGATGCCATTTTTCAAATACTGACAACTATTCCAATCCTACTAAACTAAACCTTAAGGAAATGCAACTTCGGGATATAACTCAATGACCTGGGTGGTTAGGTCCTCATTTTCAGGCACCACCTGATATCTTCCTAACTGTCTTAAGACCCTTTGTGGAATCCATGGTTGGACACTTCTCAAACTCATCACATTAGGTAACCTTAGCAGCCGTCATGTATATAGCTTCCTTCATCGTGAGCCACCCTATGGTCCATTCAACGTGACTTGCTTATAGAGATTTCAAGTGAGAAACCAATGCCTCAAATCCTTTTTGAGCATTGTAGTCTTTCACCCTATCCTCAAATCCCTTGATGAAGTTATCTTTGCTCGAACCACAGCTCATTAATTTAGGATGATGGAGGAGATGCTCAATCAACCACATTTGTAGAAGAACATTGCAGCCTTCGAAGAATTGAGCCCCGGATCTGCACAATGTCAATGACCGGTAAATATCTGCCAGTATTAGAGGAGCAAGTGTGTGATCTTCCTTTGTGACAAGGGTTTGTGCAACTCTAGCCATGCGGGTATCTGCTGTCCCCTCGGTATTTGGAAAGACGATGATTCCCAGGAATGCAACTATGAAGGCGAACCTACGATGGATTTGCCAAAGATTCTTATACTATTTGTTGTTCAATCCTTTTTCATGTGTTTCGAACCCGATATAATGCCCGAATCTAGAATACAAAAATTGAAAGGAACAACACCCTTTGTCCACATGAGTCTTCTTCATTTGTTTGATGATATTAAGAGGATCAAAGAACTTGTGCGCTGATGGTGCTCTTGGGAATATCAACTGTTGTTTTCTCAAGTCCAGGCCAAAATGGATGTACCGAGCTATTTCCTCTAGTGTATGGGTAAGCTCAAAATTCGAGAAGCGAAAGACATTGTGCACAGGGTCCCAAAAGGTTACCAAAGCTTTGATCAAATCTTCCTGTGGTTTGACTTCCAATAGATCATTTAGACCACCCAATTGTTCTTTCACCCAGTCTTGACCATTCCCATCAAAATCATACCACCACCTACACAATGGCATCTGGGCCTGCTCCATGACTGATAGTTTCGAGTCCTGGACATTGTTCATTTTTACCTATGGAAGGTCAAAGTTAGGTTTGACTCTAGTGGACTCTTTGCAAAACATAGAAAAAATGGTTGTTTTTGCAAACATGGACCCTTCACAATTCCAAATAAATTTTGAGGTCGGGGCTAAGCACCTTATGAAAATCAAATGACACTTTACCGACAGACTCATCCGTTCTTTACAAAAATAACCCTTCGACAACTAAAGATACTATAAGTTTATACCAACAAGAACGACATAAGAAATGACAGAAGCTGGATCAGTTTATTCATTTCACCAAAACACATTGAACTACATTTAGTTGACCATTTACTCTTTTTTTCTCTTTTTTTTTTTTAAATAAGGCCAAACCCTATGTAGGTTGCCTCGTATCCCACATCTAGTGAGAATCAGACCTGCATAGTTTGGGCAATTTTGACACACTTGAAAAGGGCACAGTATTGACTCTTTTCGAAATGACTCTTTTTCCCCTTTTTTTGAAAACATTTTGGCAGAGTTTCGGGATATTTCCAAATAACGGGTACTTTTCGGAACCGGACTTTATTTTCTTCCTTACAACACTCTTGTTTTTTTTTAATTTATTTTTTACTAGCCGATCAGCATGCAGGCCGAAACTAATAAATGTTTATATAGCACATAAGATGCATCAGGATAGTCTGTTATTTTGGGTACACCTATCCTAGACGAAACCAACCCCCGTGTTGAGTCCCCTAAGTCAAATGCGTATGATGCAAACAAACGTTCCTAATAGGAATCCGGCATGAGGTTGTATTTTTCTCGGTTTAAATCCTGGGGTTGTGTTCTATACCTGGCTTACCCGAGAGGACAAACTCGAGCAGAGGTGAAGGAAACGTATCGGGAGCACTGAAGTCTGCCCGGCCTTGTTATTGGCCCATACCTCGTTCTATTTGGTAAAACTTCTACAGAAAAAGCGGGCCACTCAAACATGTGCATCATTTTTAGAAGACTCGGAGGGGTGGCGTAAGAAGACAGTTATATACAATTTGAATAATATCAAAGTGGTAAATAGACAGCAATTAGCACAAAAGGTTCATAAAATACAATAATATCAATAATAAATAAAGCCAAGTAGAATCTTAAAAACAAACTCGAATTATTGAACCTTGAACCAGAACTTCTGGGTTTTGTCACCAACAGAGTCGTCAGAGTTGTAACACCTCATTTTTACCACATCCGGAAAGGCTGTATAAAGGAGTTTTTTCCAATTTAAGTGACAATCGAAATGGAATTATTTATTTAAAATTTAGAGTGGCCACTTGGGATAGTTTATGGTGTCCCGAGCCACCAATTTAAAATCCCAAATCGAGGAAATTGACTCTTATTTGTGGTCTGGGAACACATAACTCAGGGTAAGAAATTTTGTTAACACGGGATAAGGTGTTAGGCATTTCCGAGTTCTGTGGTTCTAGCACGGTCGCTTTTATCATACTTGAATTTTTAAAATTGTTTAATTACTGATTTTAGAAACTATGTGCATTTGCCCCTTTAATTAAAAATTATCTTGAAACAGGTCATGCGCATGTTTACCCATTTGTTTGGCGCGTCAAAATCATGTCACACGAACGTGTCCACAACAAATAAAACTTTATTATTAATAAGAAAAGTTTGGGCCAAAGTTGCGTGAACGCATACTCCAGTTTTGTTTTTTAAAATCATAATCATGTCATGCGAATGTGTACGCAATCAAGATAGTATATTAAATGGGCCTAAAGCAACTACGAGCATTTGTCATTTTATATCTACATTGTGAGATTAATAGAGGGCAACATATGATTAAATTATGGAAGACACACCTCGAACTATACGAACTAAAATTAATCAGCAACCTATGAAAACCCATTTTACTATCAAGAAAAATTTAATCGAAGTTGCGCGTACGCATACTCCATATTGCTTTTTAGAATTGTGATTATGTCACACAAACGTGTACACAATCACAATTATATTTTTAAACATACGTCAAAAGGATTTCCTATGAATATTTGTCTTTTATCTAATTATTGTATTTATAAGGCCATAGGTGATATAGTTAAATGGCACACCTCAATCTATTTGTAATAGGCTACACATAGCTGACGCATCCCATTAATGTTCTTGTTTGTTAAGAAAAAGTTTGAGACATCAGTGAAAAGCTTGAGGTACATGTACTAGTCCCTGAATTATTTTGGGGTAAAAGCGGGCCAACTACAAGCCCAAGCTACTGCAGAAATGGCAAAAGCAAATAGGGCTAAGGGTGCTTGGGTTTAAACAAACCAAATGGAACAAAGGGAAGGCAAAGCCCAAGTGATTTGGCTGGTGTGATTGGGCCAGCATTGAGCCTAGCCCTTTCATAATGAACTTCCAATAAAGAAAAAGCATTATTGTCAGCACATAGAAACTTAACGAGTTGGGGCTGATGAACTTACAGAAATCGAGTTCGATCCTGAAAAAAAAAACCAAAAGGAGAGCAATAAAATACATTTTTAATATATAACTCCAAGCGGTCCATATGATATGGGCTAAGTCTAAAGGCCTTTGGGCTTGATATTGGGCCCAACACCAAAGGAGAATTGAATCTGATCATTTTGGGCCTCATATTAGACAGGCTAACTCATCAGACCCAATTCTAAATTGAGGGCCTCCTAATATTTTGTTGCCTTAGGCACATACATACAATGCTAAACATAGGGATCAACATGCTGAATTTAATCATATTAACTACTTCCGTAAAATATTGCATGTTAAATTTGAGCTTAATGGCGTGCTAAATGAGGGGAGAAAACAAAACTTAAGCAGAATTTTATTTGTTTTAAAAAAATAATGAACTAGACTTCTGAATACTTACTCATACTTATAGAAAACATTCTCAAAATCCAGCAAACCACAAATCAAGCAGCAAAGTTCACTTTCTCAATTTATATACTACCCTGAATTTGAAACAACCCTTAAACTAAATCAATTTAAAATAACAACCAACAAGAGATGTTCCTCATGTAACCAAAAAAACCATACTACGACAGCCCAAGAACTATATACTCAACAGAAGGAGTTTTAATCAAACCAAATCCAACAAGACAAACTAGAATCCAAGATCCAGCCTTAAGATGAAATGTAACATCAATGACATAAATGAATACAACAAATCATATAGTAAATCTAAGTTAATATAGAAACATGGATAAATTCTAAAGGACATTAGCTAATATTCAGTAAAAAAATTAGTATCTGTCCTTATGTCTCCAATTCGATTACATGGCTTCAAATTTGCACTTCACATATTACTCAAGAGCCATGGAATACATGTGTTTCAAAAGAAGGCAAAGAGAGTAAATTTAGCACTAGCAACGTGATTAACACATCAAAATAACACAGCCACAACTTCCAAAACTATGCCATGCTTCATCCCTTTTTGAATGCAAAATTTCAAATGGAGTTCTTCTACTTTCTTGTTAAAACCAGCAAAAACCTTCAGCTCACCAATGCAGAGAACCTTTTTATTCTTTTTAAGTTCAAAGTCTATTTCTGTATTTCAGAGCTTTTTGCAGGAAAATATGCTTTTCAAAGTCTGGTCTAGAGTGCATGGAAGGGCGCTGTTTTATAGGCCTCTAAGGCCATGTAACTAAAACAGAAATAGAAATTATTACCAGCTTGCAAAATGCATCTTTTAACTACCTGGGACAGCTGGGTGTCCCTTATTGGCTCAGCACATATGTGCTAACCAAATAGTGACTGCTTCCCTCTTTCTAGAATCTTCCAAATAAGAAAAATCTGGAAACCCTAGTTATTATTTCCCAAATTAATCCCCTTATGTTTTTAATGGTTCAATTAACATCCCAAAAAGTCATAATGACTATAGAATAATGCAAACAAATGAAAAAGATCAAAATGGAGCAAAACTTCTAATTCACCTAACCTTTCGTTCAAATATTGGAATCAAAATGAAACACCAATCACAAATAAACACAATTAATCCAACTAATTCATGTCATCTAATCACATGAAACAACTATGCAAATCAAATCCATTAACTAGCTTAGCCTAAATCGATTTTAACCTTCTGATCTTTTTAATTAGCTCATGAGGTTCGAGTGAAATTAAACAAACTATTGACAATCTAAAAAGAAAGCGAGATGAACGGTACTCTGAATTGACATGGACAAACTAGATGAGCAATATCCAGAAGACGATGTGAACATCAAAAGAAAAGGAAAAGAACACAGAAAAAATTGAAAAAAAAGGGAAATTGCCTATGCTAAACTCGGGCTCTACATAACACCTGACCAACTTTCTTCAAAGAATTAAACGAACCTTTAACAAACATTAATAGACTTTCAAGGAACAATCGATTAATGTAAGTTTGGGGTTCAAATGCCTATATGCTGACAAAGGATAGAGGGAAATGAACTTAAGATTTTTCGGAGCCCTATATTTAAAATTTTACAGAGTTGGGGCCAATTTGAAGGGACCAAGGAGATATTTGGGAAGAGGTGGGGTAGGGGGTTGCATGGTGTGAGTTTGGAGTTATTTGGCTGATTTAGGGTTTTGGGGGTTCCGAATTTAGATCTAAAATTCGAGGTGTTTGGTGCTGATTTGAAGGAAAAGGGTTGGAGATTTGGGATGAGGAGATGATAGAGATTCTGGAGTGTCAAATTGGTGGTGTTTGGGATGTCAGCTCCGTCGGGGGTGATTTCCGGCGGGTGGTCGACGGCGAAGACGGTGGAGGAAATTAGGGGTGGCTAAGGTATCTAGGGTTTTGGAGTTTGAAAGATGGAGAGAGTGGGATGGGTTTAAATATAGGGGGGTTCGTTTTAGGACAGCTTTATACTTAGAGTGGAGGTTTGTTTCGAACCGTTGCATCACTAGGATCTAATGGTTGTGATCAAGGACATGGGAAATGGAGTCGTTTTGGTCGTAGTGGGGAATGGACCGGGTGAGCTTATTGGTCTTCGGGGGGGGGGGGGTTGGAATGGGTAAGGGATGAGTTTTAAGGGGTTTGGGCCCTAATTAAAATAGCATTGTTCTAATTGTTTTTCTCCTCTTGTTTTTTTTTTCTTTTTCTTTTTTAACTAATTAAACAAAGCCTAAATCAAATTCCTAAGTTAAATTCATCTGCGAAATTAAACTAATTATGTACTATAATATTTATAAAATTTATTACTCGTAGATTAAATGAGGGACTTACTAATCTAAAATTAAAAAGTAATCCAATTTTTATGATTTTTAATTTTAAAAAAGAAACTAATTTACTAATTACCTTAAAAATGTAAAAAAAATGAAACCTAAATGCAATGCACGATATTTTTGACATTTTCATGATTTTTAATGAAAATATACATGCACAGAAATGCAAACAATTAGCACAAATTCTCACAAAATCCTATAAAATTGCAAATAATGGGAAATTTTTATTTCTTATATTTTCTGGGAGTAATTCCTATGGGCAAAAATCATGTGCTCACTTCGATCACAGCTTCACGTCCTCGAGGTCTCGAGATGTTCTTTTGAAATGAACTAACAGCAAGAGATTGGACCATCTAATTTTGCCGAGTACACCCCTCTTTTTCTTCTTCAAATGACTACTGAATCGAAGGCCCAAACGTCAAACATTATTTCTCACAATTATACCCTCATTCCGTTATCAGGGTGGCGTTCCATTTCTTTCTAAATGTGATTAATCTCAAACTCCTTTAAGTTCATTCATGCTATACTAAACTTTCTATAACTTAGAGAAATAATTAGCTCTCTTGTTTTCATGGGTTTAATCCCGAGGACTTATCCATTCTCGTCACCTTCTCGTTCACCCTTTCTTATACTTAATCTTGTCTTCCAAAAACTCTACCGCTCTACCATACTTTAGCTTGTAACTTACACATATCTATCTTTACTACTCACAACCTTCCTTGAACTTGTTTGCACCATATATTTCCTTATATTATTCTAGAACATCAAGCGAGACATCACATTGTCTCCAACTCTTCTTTACTTTCTTGACTAGGCCTCTCGATACATAGAAACCATAGGCTGATCTGGTCCTAATGGAAGCGCTTGATGAGTTTGTCCCGATAAATCTGCCAGTAATCATGATAGATCATATGCAAAAGGTGGCAAACTTTAAAGGTGGAAATCATGGGCTCACATATGGCTTTATCCTCACTCAAGTTTTTATCTTTTACAAGGTTCCCTTAGGTTGTTCCATAGTGGGTACACGCAAGCAAACCTTCTCTAAGATTACTCTAGAAGAATGTGAGTGTGTGGAAAAGATTGGAGGAAACATCTCGACTATTTCTCAGTTGATCAATGCTCAACATGTTGCTCATGAAGAGATAAGAAGGTTGAGGGCTCAGAATGCCATACTAGAATCTCAGCTCATCAAGCTGTTAAAAGACCCAGTTCTGTCAATTCCATAAATGAAGAAGTTGTTCGGTTCAATAAGCTTCGCGCAAAACTTCTTGAAGAGCAGATGTCTGCAAATGCTTGACTGGACCTGTATCTCAAGACACTTGCCACTCCCCTCTCTGAGTCTTCCTTTTGTAGAGCCCCTTAGATATCTCCTAGTGACCAGTTATATTATGTTATGATGTTTGTGTCTGTTGTTTCTATTTTTGTTTGCTTTTTTATTGATGGCTGGATCTCACCATTATTGCTCCTGTTTTGCTTAGTCCATTTTACATATCAATGAAACAGCTCCTATTTTTCATGAAGAATGTTGTTTTCCTCTAGCTTCTCTTTTATGTCATGTTGTGTGCACATATGTGGCATGAGTTGACTGTGTTAGACTTCTTTATGTTGTTTTTCTGGTTGTGTGTTTTTAATGATACCAAAATGGGGAAGACTTACCTGTGTAAATTAAGTGGGATCTAATTATGGGGGAATCAAAATCAAAGGTGCAAAGGTGTAAGGGGGAATAAAAAGCAAAGGTGT
>MU776903.1:15892-57459 GCA_026770625.1 Nicotiana glauca | reverse complement strand
GGGGGGGGGGGGGGAGTTAGGGGGAATCAAAAGCAAAGGTGTAATGTGAACTTGGTGCCTCATCTAGTTAATTTTGCTCTAAACAAATACTATCCATGTCTATGTTTTTCATCATCAAAAAGGGGGAAATTTATGGGTTTTCAATGTCTTTGTCTTATGTCTCTTATGTTTTGATAATCTAACAAACTTACTGTTAAGAAACAGATAGGGAACTTGTCTCACTTGATACAGATTTCAAGTGAATGAATTTCAGCCTGAACTCTATCTTTTAAACTACTACAAAAGGTAACACGATAGGGACCTGATCCTTTGGTGTTCTCTGACAGAAGTACAAGTGAACTATACAGCTGGAACGTAGTTGTGGAACTATAGAGGGAACCTATCAGGTTTGATACAGATTTCAAGTGAACGAAGTTCAGCGTGAACTCTAGCTAATGAATTACTACAAAGAGGAACATGATAGGGACTTGATCCCTTGGCGTTCTCTGACAGAAGTACAAATCAACTATATAGCTGGAACGCAATTGTAGAAAGTGACTGCCTGCAACTGTTCCCGTAATAATGCAGCAGACAGTGCAGTAGTCACTTCCCATTGAATAGGTATGTACTCGGAATTAACATCATCCTTATGATGTCCCTTGGTTTAAAATAACATGGCGAAGGCACCAGATATTCACTTGAGCATTTAGTGATATTCTCTCAAGCAGTAAAGTGTTCATCCAGTATTGAAGTCACAAGTGTGTAAAGAACGAGAAGACAACTCCACTAAAGGATCAGTTTCACAATGAGTCTATGTGTATCCGTAGTTGAATTGTAATCTTGTTTTTTTCTTCTTCAATATAACTCCTATCTAGCTTTCTTAGAAGCTATGTTTTAGGAAACCCAAAAATCCGTAAACTCTCTGAGTTTATGTTGTGGCTAGGTTTAGTCCAAAGTTTAAAGTCTTTGTAACTAGAGAGTCACAAAGTGGCTTGTGGTAAGAGTATCACAAGTTAGTTAAGATGAAGCCTTTGTAATAGAGTTGTTACAAATTGGCTTGTAACAGTGAGAGTACAAGTTAGTGAAGTTGAAAGCCTACAACTGTAGGTCATGGTTTTTGTCCCCTTATGTGGGATTTTTCCACGTAAAAATCTCGTGTCTCGTTTACTTACTACTTCATAAGTATTCTTAGTAGAAACTCATAGATTATCAGGTGCTCTATTGTTTCCTAGACTCATATAAGCTATCAAATAGAATCTAGGAGTTTGAATTCGTATAAATGAGCTCTACCACACGATCTAGAGTAATAAGAAAGAGTGAAAGTCCTAAATGTCCTATAGCCTCCTTCCTATAAGTGTGGTGCACAACATACCCAAAAATAAGACTCTACTAGAAATGTCTTGTAGATTCCCTAGGATAGAACTGCTTTGATACCACTTTTTTCATGATCCAAACCTATAGGTCGCAACGGGCACCAGCTACCGTACTCAACTAAGTACTAATATAAATATATTTCTTATTATACGCTTATTGGAAAATGGGCCAAACAGACCGTCATGGACTAATCAGAAAAAAACATAAGGGGATACTCAATATAGGACGACACAACTTGATATAAGAACTTACACATCTGACAAACAGGCCTATAAGGCCAACATGATCATTTGTAAACTAAACATAGGCCGACAAGGTCATAAAAGTATCCGTGTAAATGACATCTGTCTACAAGCCTCTAAGAGTACATACGCATCATAAAGGTCGAGACTAAGCCCCGCCATACCAATCAATACATGTCCTAATTATACTGACCAAATAAGTAACTCCGGAGCAAATGGAGCACACCCACATCTTCCCCTAAGCTGATAGCCTACTTGGAGGACTCTCGACCTTTGTATCGTGACCTATGGAAATGAAACACAACGTCCCAGGAAAAAGGGATGTTAGTACAAACAATAAGGAATGAAAATCAGTAAATAATAGCTATAAGAGAATCATGGAACAAAAGTCTCAACATGTAAATCTGAATAACTCTGTAAATCATGAAATACTCATAGTGTCATGCATATGCATATGAATGTCATTTCGTGCATATGTACATGTGTTCATAACATCATTAAGCCTCTAAGGGCATCCATCATATCATCTCGCCTACTGTGGGTAAAATCATCAATGTATACGAGCTGATCAGGTAGTGGTGCGTATATAACACCTTAACCTTTTCCGATATCCCATATACATATTCTACATATATACGCATATATAAGGCTATCTGGTCATGGGTAAATGTAAATAAATGCAATTCATAAGAACCACATCAATAAAATCTTTCAGAGTGTCATAAGACCATTATGCCTTTGATTAATATTATGAAATAAACTTTATCAACTTACGTATTTTCTAAGACCCATGAACAGATGATAGAATAATATGACACATGGAAATCAAGAACATAAGCATCTCTTGTATTTCTCTAAATAGAGTAAAACAACAACAACAATAACAACTACCCAGTAAAATCCCATAGAGTGGTGTCCGGGAAGGTAATGTGTACGCAGACCTTACCCCTACCCTGAAAGGGCAAAGAGGCTGTTTCCAATAGACCCTCGGCTTAGAAAGATAGAAATAAAAAATAAGAAAAGACAATTTCTTAGTAACTCCACTACAAACCGTATTAGTAACCGAAGCATAACAACTAAAAGAAGAATGACATGCAATAACAGTAACCAGAACCTAAGGTCAGAGGCTAAGACAAACAACAAGGATAGTGTGAATTCAACATAAACTTCAAACCATATTAGATCAACCCTAAACCAAACCCGCCTCACCCTCGGTATAAAGTAAGGGAAGCTCTACTACCCCCTAACCTACAACCTTAATTCTTGACCTCCAGACCTTCCTATCAAGGGCCATGTCCTCAGAAATCTGCAATCATAGCATCTCCTGCCTGATCACCTCCCCCAATACTTCTTAGGCCTCCCTCCACCTCTTCTTGTACCCACCAGGGCCAACCGCTCACACCTCCTCACCGGGTCATCAAGGCTTCTCCTTTACACGTGCTCGAACCATTTGAGCCTCACTTCCCGCATCTTGTTATCCACAGGAGCCACACCCACCTTCTTCCGAATAACTTCATTCCTAATCTTGCCTATCCTACTGTGCCCGCACATCAACCTCAACATCCGTATATCTTCTACCTTCATCCTCTGGATATGGGAGTTCTTAACCAGCCAACATTCTACCACATACAGCATGGCCGGTCCAACCACAACTCAATAAACCTTACCTTTGAGTATTGGTGGAACTTTCTTGTCACACAAGACTCCAGATGCAAGCCTCCATTTCTTCCATCCCGCCCCTATACGGTGAGTGACTTCCTCATCGATCTCTCCGTCCTCCTGAATCATCGACCCAAAGTACTTGAAGCTATCTCTCTTGGGGATGACATGAGATGCAAGCCTCACATCCCTACCTATTTCCCTCGACTCAGCGCTAAACTTGCACTCTAGGTGCTCTGTCTTAGACCTGCTCAATTTGAAACCCTTAGACTCAAGAGTCTATCTCCAGACCTTCAATCTCTTGTTAACACCGGCCCTCGTCTTATCAATTAGAACTATATCATCAGTAAATAACATACACCATGGCACATCCCCTTAAATATGGTGTGTCAATGCATCCATCACCAAGGCAAATAAGAACAGGCTAAGTGCAGAGCCTCGGTGTAATCCCATAATAACCGTGAAATGCTCCGAGTCACCTCCCACGGTCCTAACCTTAGTCTTAGCTCCATCATACATGTCCTTGATCGCTCTTATGTAGGATACCGGCACGCCCTTTTCCTCAAGACATCTCCAAAGCACCTCCCTAGTAACCTTGTCATACGCTTTCTCCAAGTCAATAAACACCATGTGCAGATCCTTCTTCTTATCCCTGTACTGTTCCACCAACCTCCTAATAAGGTGGATAGCTTCCATAGTGGATCGGCCCAGCATGAACCCAAACTAATTGTGGGATATAGACGTCGTCTTCCTCACCCTCACCTCCACCACTCTCTCCCAAACATTCATGGTATGACTAAGTAACTTGATACCCCTATAATTATTACAACAGTGGATATCACTGTACTCAATCTCTATTCCTCCGGCATCCTCTTCGTCCTAAAAATTACATTGAACAATCTAGGCAGCCACTTTAATCCTGCTCTACCTACACACTTGCAAAACTCAATCGGAATTTTATCCGCCCCAGTCGCTCTACCCCTACTCATCATACACAAAGCCCCCATGACATCCTCCACCTTAATGCACTTGCAATACCTAAAATCTCGGAGACGCTCCGAGTGCCCCAAGTCCCCTAGCGCTATATCCCAAACCCCCTCCTCAGTTAGAAGACCATAGAAGTACGTCTTCCATCTCTTCTTAATTTGGGACTCTCCCATCAATGCTCTAACATCCTCGTCTTTGATGCAGCTTACTTGGTCCCAATCCCGAGCCTTCATCTCCCTTGCTTTAGCCAGCTGAAACAACTTCCTTTCCGTGCCTTTCTCTCCTAATTCCTCGTATAGATGACTAAACGTTACATTCTTAGCCACCGTGACTGCCAGCTTTGCCTCCTTCCTAGACACTTTGTACCTGTCTCTGTTCACTCTCATCTCCTTCTTGCTTGTGCTCCCTATCAACTTCGCGTACGCTACCTTCTTCACCTCCACTTTACCTTGGACTGTGTCATTCCACCACCAGTCGCCTTGGTGTCTACCAAAAAAAACCCTTTGATATACCTAGCACCTCTGTTGCCGCCTCCCTCACATAGTTCGTCGTCATTGACCACATAGTGCTCGCTCTCCACTACTTCTCCAAGCTCCCATAGCGGATAACCTCCCCTCTAACTCATGGGCTTTATCCTTGGTTAAAGCTCCCCATCTAATTCTCGGTTGGCAATGGGCATATCTCTGCCTCCTCTTTTTCATAATGCCAATGTCCATCACCAAGAGCCTATGCTGAGTTACGAGGGTCTCTCCCGGAATAACCTTGCAATCCTTGCACAACCCTCTATCACACCTTCTGAGGAGAAGATAATAAATTTGAGTCTTCACCTCTGAACTTTGGAAAGTAACCAAATGCTCCCCCACTCTTTGGAAAAGTGGAATTCGAAATCATCAGCTCAAAAGCCTTAGCGAAGTCCAATAGCGAAGTATCTCCTCCGCTCCTATCCCTAAGACCAATACCTCGCCATGACTACCAGCAGCTGACCCAATATGGCCATTAAAATCCCCTCAAATAAATAACCTTTCAGTAGGTGGAATACTACGTACAATCTCATCCAAGCCCTCCCAAAAACGCCTCTTAACGTCCTCATCCAAGCCCGCTTGCAGTGCGTAAGTGCTAACTACATTGAGGGTGTGTGAGCACGTGATTTTTGCCTTATATGAATTACTCCCATAATTTCAGAAACAAAATAATTTCCTTTTATCATTTGCAATTTTGTGGCATTTTCTATTTGCATTTGTTTGTGCATGTTATTTTTATTTTAATTGAATGAAAAAATAAAAAAGTACGTCGCATTTGCATTTAGGATTTAAGTTTACATTTTTAGTAATTAATTAGTAATTGATTTATTTCTTTAATTAAAAAAAAGAAAAGAAAGAAAATCGCAAAAACAATTTGTTTTGCATTTTTAACCTCTAATTCGCGAATTTTTGTCATAGTTTTCTTTTAATTTCGGACTTAATTAATTTTTGAGAAAAGCAATTAGTTTAGTTTTGGATTTAAATTAGGTTTTGATTTTAATTTTATTTTTAACATAAAAGCTGAAAATAAAAAAAATTAAAAAGGAAGAAAAAGAGAAAAATAAAGGTTTCTTAATAAAAGATCCAAATTTGGGCCAGTATTTAATTCTTCTACCCAGGCCCCGTTAAGACCCATCCAAATAATCTTCAATCTGGCCCAAAATCACCCCAGCCCCAAGACATAACCCAATCCAACCCCATTCTCTACCAAACGGGCCCCGATTTTGAGCCCTTTCATCTCAACCGTTGGATTTCAATGATCATACGGCTCAGAACATAATACCCCTTAATATAAAAATGTCCAAATGCCCCCTAACCCCATCTCTCATCTCCCTCACCTCACCAAAAGACCCCTCCATCGCTGCCGCCTGTGATAAAGTAGGATTTTAATGTATTTTATACCCCTACTTGCATATTGCTTTGGTTACAAATTGCTACAAAATAGTCCCAAAATGCTTACAAGTTGTGTTTGATTGCAGGTTTGAGCAACAAAGTGACAAATGTCAATGGTCGTCTCAAACGGAGTGAAACCTGCTCAACTGTCAAAGACCAAGTGAAATGAGGAACAACAAGCTTAGAGCGGACCGTGCAAGAATGAACGTGGCTGCACTAGGAGATTCAGAGACCTACCATATCAAGCTACAAGCCCACGTGGCCATGGTGCATATCAGTGCGGTCCGCGTTAATGATATTCAGAGAGTTGATATATCAGGCTTGAAGCAACGCGGCCGCGCTACCTTTTTGTGCGGTCCGCGTATAGGAGAGCCAGAGACTTGGATCTTTGGGAGTTAAAGCCACGCGGCCACGCTACCTTTTTGTGCGCTCCACGATACTGAGGTTCAGAGACTGGTGGATTTGGCCGAGTCAAGCAATGCGCTCCGCATTACCTTTTTGTGCGGACACGCCAACTTCCACCGTGGCCGCGCTGCACTTTTGCACGATCCGCGGTCCTCAACTTCAGAGAGTTAAAATTCATGAGTTCAAGAGCTGACGCGGTCGCACTACCTTTTTGTGCAGTCCGCACTGCCCCCGCAGGGGTATTTTTGTCCAGTTTTTCCAGCCACTGTAAATAGAACATTTAACCATTTTTAGGAAAAGTTTTTGTACCAGATATAGAGATGCGCTCGTGAGAACCAAAGTTTTAGCCTATTTTGGCATTTTAGAATTAATTTCTGAATAGATTCTTGTAGTTTCTTCTTAGCAATTAATTAATATGTGTAGTTCTTCTTCTATTTATTCTGTTTCTTCTTTAATTATGTTTAGCTAAACACATTAGCTAGGGTTGTGGTTTAACCCTAGTGTGGGTAGTTGATTGGTGTTGCCATATAGGGTGAGATTGTGATTGGGTGTTTGTTATTTGGGTTAATTTTGTGTTTAAGTTTTGAATTTGTGTTTACAAAGACAGATTCAAGTTTAGTAGGTCTAACTCTTCTTGATAAAGAGAGTCCATGACTCTAAAATTAACCCAACAAGGAATTGGGATGGACCCGTGAGAAATGGTAGTCCCAATTAACGGGTTAAACCTCGAGAGAGTAATTACCCTATTTGAACCCTAGTTGCTTGGTCTGATTGGCATATCCAATTGGTCTCGAGAGAGCCAGTTGGGCAAAATTGTTCTCTCTACCGAGAGGTGTGAGAATGGGTACAAATGTGCAGCGGTTATAGTATAAGCCCCAAATATATCGATCTCCCCTTAGTAACTTTTACCCGTTAACTAGCCACCTAGGTAGTGTCACGATCCTAATCCCATTTTCTATATTAAATACAACTTAGCAATATTCTTGTAGCTTAATTTAGCCTTAATTATTGGTTTATAACAGTAGTGATAAATACAAAACCCCAAAAATGTTACAAGTACAATTAGAAGCACATACACAACTCTAGGCTAGACAGACAATACAACTCCATACCAAATTCCATGTGGAAATTTGCTCCGGAACCACTATTTGGGTAAAAGCTGTTGTGACCCAATTTTCCTAACATTACATAGCATCGAGTTGGTAGCGATCAACTTTTTGGCGCCGTTGCCGGGGAGCTTACGGTGTTGACTATCTGTGTAGCTAGTTTTGTGATTTGCTTCTCTTTCCTTCTTGTTCACTAATTTTGTTTGTGTCGATCAATCAGGTACAAATGGCCCTCATTGGAAATGACCCTCTTGGCGGTGCCTTGGCGAGGGAGGAGGCTGAAGATCTTGAGCAAGATGAGCTTCCAGCACCTCAAGTTCCACGTAGAGGTAGAAATGCCAATGCAAATGCTAATTCAAATGAGAATATTCCAGAACCTCCTGCGCCACAGCCAAGAATGGCCCCAAGAGTCCTTTCGAATCAAGGATATGCGAGTGCCATCATTCCTCCCCGAATCCGAGTGGGGAATTTTCAAATCACAAATGACATGTTTACCTTGCTCGAGCAAAGAGGTTATTTTACGGGGCCTCCCACCAAAATTCTTACAAGAACTTTAAGGGGTTCGTAGACACATGCTGGGGTAGTAAGCAGACAAACGTAATCGAGGATGCATTAAGATTGAGGCTTTTCCCATTCTCTCTCCATGGTAAAGAGTTGGATTGGTTAGAAAGGCTCCCCAATCATTCTGTCACCACAAGGGATGAATTGGCGGACAAGTTTATTGCCATATTCTTTTCTCCAAGTCATATGGCGGCTCTTCGGGATGAGATTCTAGCCTTTAAGCAAGAGCCAACGAAACCTTTGCACGAGATATGGGAAAGATATAGAACAATGGTGAAGGAGTGCCCTAATAACGACATGACCGAGGCAATGATTCAACAAACCTTTTATCGAGGCATCAACACCATGAATCAGTTCATTGTGAACCAATTAGCCGGAGGGAACTTCATGAAACTTTCTTACCAAGAGGCATGTTATGTACTTGATGAAATGGCCGACACCTCTTCGGTATGGCAAAGTCAAGCAAATGTGCCCCAAGGTGACCCCACATTCATCTATTTGCACAAGGAATTGCATGATCATGGACAAGCTATTGCCGAGCTTATAACAACTTTGAATCAATTGGCGAAGGCACAATTTCAACAATTCCAAAACCCACATCAAGTCAATGCAATGGAAAATGTTTCTATGTTAAAAATGAGGCAAATAGGGCAACAACAATCTCAAGGAAATTGTGAGCAATTTGACAACAACAATAATGGTGGTGGTTATTCGAATGAGTGCTATGATGAGCAAAGCAAAGAATGTCAATATGTCAATAATTACCAAGGGAATAGAGGAAATTAAGGGAATCAACAATGGTGACCCAAAGGAAATTGGGGCAATCAACAAAGCGGCGGTAATTGGAACAATAACAACCAATAACAAAATGGTGAAATTGGAACAACAACAACCAAAACAATAATTGGGGTAACCAAGGTAACAATCCGGGTAATTGGAATGGGAACAATAACAATTGGAGCAACAACAATTAAGGAGGGTTGAATAGTAGTGGAAATCAAGGCAACCGTGGGCAAGGCTTTCAAAGGCCCCCCAAGTACCAACAACCAAACAATCCACCTCCCTTTTAATCTCAAGTGTCTAGTTCTTCGGGTAGTGATATGGGAAGAATAGAAATGATGTTCGAGCAAATGATGAAGAAGAACCAAGACTCCGATGCTCAATTGGCTTCTCATAATACCTCTATCCGGAATTTGGAGGTGAAAATTGGAAAAATCTCTCAATCATTAAATACTCGACCTAAGGGTGCTCTACCAAGTGATATGGTAGTGAACCCAAAGGGAGGTCACAATCATGTGATGGCCGTAATAACAAAAAGTGAAAGAGGCAGTGATGTGCATGCCTCGAATAAAAATCGAGTTGTGAATGACGAAGTTGAGTTGCATGATGACAATGTGCCTTTGTATATTGAAGATGTGGTTGAACCAAATATGACTAATGATGTGCGGATTGACATTGGTGATGAGGCAGGGGTAGAGACTCAAGATACTGTGAACCCGTCTAGGGAACACATTATTGATATGCCTGAGCCGGTGGTGCCCAAGGCCAAGGCACCCTTGCCTAGGCCACCCCCACCTTACCCTCAACGGTTGGAAAAGCAAAAAGGTGACAATAAATTCAAAATGTTCATTGAAATGGTGAAGAGTCTTACTATCAATGTCCCATTTGTGGAGGCACTTGAACAAATGCCGGGGTATGCAAAGTTTATGAAGCATTTGGTAACCAAGAAGAGGTCGATGGAGTATGAAACAATTAAAATGACACATCAAGTGAGTTCTATTGTTCACTCTATGGCCCCAAAACTCGAGGATCCCGGAGCTTTCACTATCCCTTGAACTATCGGTAATGCGGAATTTGCCAAGGCCCTCTGTGACTTGGGAGCTAGTATTAACTTGATACCCTATTTGGTTTTCAAGATCATGGGAATCGGACAACCTAGGCCAACTTCCATGAGACTTCAAATGGCGTATCGATCAATGAAGTGTCCCTTGGGCATAATTGATGATGTTCTTGTTCTTGTTGATAAATTCGTATTGCCAACCGATTTTGTTATATTGGTCTGTCAGGTGGACTTTTAAGTGGCAATCATTCTTGGAAGACCTTTCCTAGCTACAGGGAAGGCATTGGTTGATGTTGAAGTGGGTGAGTTGACATTCCATATGGGCGATGAGAAGGTGGTATTTCATGTTTGCAAATCAATGAGACAACCCAATAGCACGGAGGTGTGTTCATTTGTGTACATTGTCACAGCTGTGACAGTGGATGACACAAGTTCCTTAATAAATGTTGAAGATCCTCTTGAGGTCGTGTTTCTTAACATGGATGTCAGTGATGATGCCGGTAGGGTGGAGTGCGTGAATGCATTGCATGGTATGGGTTCATATTCATATGAGCCTAGAAAGTTATCTTTGGATCTTGAAAACAACAAAACTCCACCAATAAAGCCATCAATTAAGGAGCCACCGGTGTTGGAGTTGAAACCACTTCCTCCGCACCTCAAGTATGAATTTTTGGGTTCAAATTCCACTTTACCTGTTATTATTTCATCTTGCTTAACTAAAATGCAATATGACGCCACTTTGGTTGTTCTTCAAAAGTGCAAAAAGGCGATTGGATGGACATTGGTCGATATTTGGGGGATAAGCCCCACATTTTGCATGCACAAAATCATCTTGGAGAAGGTTGCGAGGCCTTCTCTTGAAAATCAAAGAAGACTAAATGAGGCGATGCAAGAAGTGGTAAAGAAAGAGGTGATCAAGTGGCTAGACGCCAGTGTGGTTTACCCGATGTCGGATAGTTCATGGACCTCTCTAGTAAAATGTGTGCCAAAGAAAGGAGGGATGACGGTAGTGACCAATGCCAACAGCGAGCTTATTCCTACTCGGAATGTTACGGGTTGGAGTGTTTGTATGGATTACAGGAAGCTTAATAAGGTGATAAGAAAAGATCATTTCCCACTACCATTCCTTCACCAAATGCTCGATCGTCTTGCGGGTCGGGCTTTCTATTTTTTTCTAGATGGTTACTCGAGGTACAATAAAATTCTAATTGCCCCACAGAATCAACAGAAGACGACCTTTACATGTCCTTATGGAACGTTCGCTTTCTCGAGAATGCCATTTGGACTATGTAATGCTCCGGCGACCTTCCAACGTTGTATGATGGCAATCTTCACCGACATGGTGGAGGATATCTTGGAGGTGTTCATGGATGATTTCAGCATGGTTGGGTATTCATTTGACAAATGCTTGGTGAATTTGGATAGGGTATTTGCTAGATGCGAAAAAACAAACCTTGTGCTCAATTGCAAAAATGTCATTTTATGGTAGAAAAGGGTATATTGTTGGGTCAGAAGATCTCAAGTCATGGAATTGAAGTTGATAAGGCAAAATCGAGGTCATTTCGAGGCTTCCTCCCCCTTCTTCTGTCAAAGGGGTGAGTAGTTTTCTTGGGCATCCCGAGTTTTACCGGCAATTTATTAAAGACATCTCGAAAGCTGTGAACCCACTTTGCATATTGTTAGAGAAAGAAGCCAAGTTCATCTTTGACAAAAAATACATGGAGGCTTTTGAGCTTTTGAAGTACACGTTGACCACAACTCCTATCATCACCACACCTAATTGGGGTTTTCCCTTTGAACTTATGTATGATGCAAGTGATATGGTGGTAGGGGCGGTGTTAGGTCAATGGATCAACAAGATGTTCCATCCCGTGTATTATGCTAGCAAAACGATGAATGAATCCCCAAGAGATATTGGCTATTGTGTTTGCCATGGAGAAATTTCGACCTTATCTTATGGGGGAAAAGGTGATTTTGCACACGGACGATGCCGCCCTTAGGTATTTGATGACCAAAAAGGACTCTAAAGCAAGATTGAAGAGATGGGTGTTACTTCTTCAAGAATTTGATTTAGAAATAGTGGACCGGAAGGAAAGTGAGAATCAAGTTGCGGACCATTTGTCCCGGTTGGAGGAAGAAGGGAGGCCATGTGATGGCATTGAGATAAATGATACATTCGACGACGAGCAACTTCTCTGCATATCTATGCGTGATATGCCTTGGTTCGCGGACATTGCCAACTTCATTATGACCGAAAATGTGTCGTGTGAGCTCTCTTCCAACCAAAGGAAGAAACTCAAGCGGGATAGCTTGGATAATTATTGTGATGATCCGTATTTGTTTAAAATTTGCACGGATTGTGTGATAAGAAGATGCGTCCCGGAAGGTGAACAATTGAGCATATTGGAGGCTTGTCACTCATCTCCCTATGGCAGCCATCATGGAGGGGTGAGGACTACTTCAAAGGTTTTGAGTTGCGGTTTCTATTGGCCGACGTTGTTTAAGGATGCTAATGATTTGGTGAAGAGATGTGATGCATGTCAAAGAGCCAGCGAAATTTCTAAAAAAGATGAGATGCCTCTCAATACAATTCTCGAGGTGGATATTTTTTATGTTTGGGGAATTGATTTCATGGGTTCATTCATGAACTCTTGTGGGAACACTTATATTCTCTTAGCAGTGGAATATGTTTCAAAGTGGGTTGAAGTAGTGGCTTTACCCAACAACGAAGCCCGGAGTGTTGTGGTATTCTTGAAAAAAGAGTATCTTCACAAGGTTTGGCACCCCTTGTGCTATCATTGGTGATTGGGGGTCCTACTTTTGCAACAAGGCTTTCGACTCATTGCTTGCTAAGTATGGATTAAATCACAAAGTTACCACCCCCCCTATCATCCTCAAGCTAGTGGTCAAGTGGAAGCCTCCAATCGGGAAATAAACAGTATCTTGTCCAAAATGGTAAATGCTAATAGGACCGATTGGTCGAAGATGATGCTCTATGGGACTATTGGATGGCTTACAAGACCCCAATCGGTATGTCTCCATATCGGTTGGTGTTTGGTAAAGCTTGCCATATTCTGGTGGAATTGGAACACAACGCTATGTGGGCATTGAGAAAGTTGAACTTGGAATGGGATGTTGCGGCAAATCTCCAGGTTGAGTAACTAAATGATCTTGATGAGTTTAGATTTCATGCCTACTCCAGCTCATCCTTATATAAGGACAAGATGAAGTACCTTCATGACAAATATGCTCGGGGAAAGGAATTCAAGGTTGGTGATATGGTTCTACTTTACAACTCCCGGTTGAGGTTATTTTCGGGAAAGATCATGTCAAAGTGGAGTGTGCCTTTTGAAGTGGTATTTGTGACTCCTTTTGGTGCTCTTGATCTCAAGAACAAGAATGGTGAAATATTCCGGGTCAATGGGCATCATGTCAAACATTATTTGGGAAAGTTCGATGACAGCCACGTGGTGGCACTCATTCATTTGAAGTGATATGATGGTAATATGCGTCGTGCCGTGACGTTAAATTAGGCACTTCTTTGGAGGCAACATATGTTTTTTATTTCTCTTTGATTTTCCTTATAGATTAGGATTTTTGAGCTAATTGTTTGTGAGATGTTGTAGGGATTGTGTTGAAGGAGTGCAAAACAAAGTGTAGAAAAAATTCATAGTCTCTGAAGATTGCCAGTACGGTCGCGGTGAGTTTTGTGCGGTCCGCACTGGCATGAGCTGAAGGTGTCTGTTCTTTGAAGTTATCCATGAGGCCGCGGTCATTTTAATGGGGTCCGTGGTGGTCTCAGCGTGGCCGCGTCCTTGTTTGTGCGGTCCGCGTGGGCTACTTCCACCAAGGGTTAAAAATTAAACCCACTGTAGTCCGCAGTCAGTATTTCGCGGCCGCGCTTTTAAGTAAGTTCGGGCCCCTATGGTTTTCTATAAATAGGGACCTTAGGCCTCATTTTACACCTTTCGCAATTCGAACACCTGAGCCTTGAAATTCTACTGTTCATCTCTGAGACTATTCTTGTGTGTTTGCATCGAGTGCTTTGATTCTTCATATTCCTGGTAACATTTCTTACAAGTATCATTAATTAGTTTGTATTTTTAATTTTTGTTTGCTTCTCAGTAGTTGTAGCTTCTTCTTTCTTTCTGTTTTTCTTAGGTTTAATGATTAGGTTAGTTTTTATGTTAGTTTTGAATGCTGAGCATGATTTTCTTGTTGGGTAATTGAGTAGGGACAACTAGGATTCAAAAACTTGAACAAAAATGGACGAATTTGTCAAACCCTAACTCCGTCCCTAACTATTGGCTTAGCGCAGTCGCGGTCATTTTCTAGGAGTCCGCATAGCCCTGACGCGGCCGCACTACAGATGGTGCGGTCCGTGGTGGCCTTTGATTTGATATGAAGTCTGCTTTTAGCGCGGCCGCGTCCCTGTTTATGCAGTCCGGACTGGCCCAGCACGGCCGCTCACCCATTTTACACGGTCCATGTTGGGAGATTCAGAGAGGTGTGTTTTTATGGGTTTGTTTAGTACGGCCCGCGGTTGCCTTAGCGCGGTCCGTGGTGCCCTGTTCTACAATGGCTTCTGCAATCTTTTCATCTGCTGCTCTGAAATTGTTCTCACTAACTGATACACTGCATGTGCTAAAACTAACAATGTTAGACATGTTTGCTTGCAGATCATGGTTAAACAAAGAGGCGGTAAACAAACATAACAACCCGGGAGAGGTGGTGTCTCCCAGGGCAGTAAGGGCAAGAGAATAGCAAAACACACTCCCCAGGCTCGGGAGAACATTAAAAAGACTCGGAAACTGATACGGGCTGCTGATAGGGCTGCCTCTCATTCTTCGAGGAGTGAGTATGTGCCCTCCAAAAGCATATCCTCAGATTTTGTCCCAACTCACATAACTGACCCCCTCCACCTAGTCGATACTCCTTTACCATCACCCTTAATCAAAAGACCAGTGAATGTAGTCTCGGATTCGTCTGATGAGTCCATAGTCGGCAGTGAACATTACTCCACCTCCCCCACAACTTCATTATCTGGGGAGAGTGCATAACAAGATGAGGGAGGTGAGCCTCAGATTGGGGGTATTGAACGAACTAGAAAACCTAAAGTTTGGGAAGATCGATTCGTCAGTCAGGTAGCATTTCACAAGTTTAGGGAGTGGTGGCCGGTGAGGAAGTTGATACCGAAGAGAAGTTTTATTGATACTGACATTTTACCCCACAACCCAAATGTGCAGAGGGAGTTCTGAACTAGACATGGCTGGGAATTTTTCAAGTAAAAGTGCATTGAAGCTAATGAGCACATGGTTAGAGAATTCTAATGTAATGTGGCTCACATTGTCAAGGATATGAAGGTGACCAAAGTGAGAGACAAAAAGGTGGTCTTTGATGGGAAATCCTTAAATGACTACTTGGGGTTCCAGGATGAGGATGAGTCGCTTTATCTGGCTAAGTTAGCGATGGGTGAGGAAGTTCGACCTTGGTTGGGCCAGTTCGTGTCAATCCCAAGTACTATTCCAACATGGTTGCAAGCAGGAAAGAAAATATACAGGAACATCTTCAACTTTGAGGCTCGAGGGTGGTTGACATTTGTATGCAGTTGGCTTAACCCTTCTACCCACGATTATACTGTTCCACTTACCCGGGCCATTCTTGTTGCATCTATTATGGCTAGGTACCCTATCAATGTGGGTAATGTGATGTCTAGGGTGATTTATGCTGTGGGACAGGAGAAGGACCGGAACTACCCTTTTCCTAACACCCTTACTATGTATTTTAGGAATCTGCAGGTCAAGAAGAAAAGAATTGATGTCAAGACAAAACCTGTGGCTCCTTACTCTTGGTATAGCATGCAAGGCCCGTACAACCCAAAATGCACGAAATACCAGCCCCTACCTCTGCCTCAACTGGTCAGTCTTAGGAGCCAGTTGCGGTAGAGCCTGCTACCGAGCCTTCCACCGTACCTGCTACCACTACCATTGAGACCTTGCCCCCCGGTCGTTCTTCTTCAGCTAGCCCCAGTACTTTAGTGGGCTCGGGCGTGCCATCTTCAATGACTCATCCCTTCATGGCCCATCAGTTGAGTCAATCCTTGGCTAGCTTGAACAACTGGATGTCGGTTGCGACATCCAAGTAGTCCACTTTATCCTCTACCATTCAGACCCAAGCAGCAGCTCAGCCATCCCAGATTCCTCTATCCATTGAGGACACCTTGAAGAAGCACCTAGAAAACCAAGAAAAGATTATGAAGACTTGGGCCACTTTGACTACTGTCGTGGAGTCACATGGCAAGGCTATGAAGGATCTTGCTAAGGAGCACAGGAAGCTGAGGAAAACACAGGCTTCCAAGGAGTCTGTGAAGCAGCTCAGGATGTATGTTGACAAGATTTTGGTAGACCAGATGCCTCTAGACTTGCTTTTTAGGGAGTTAGTCCCGGATCTAGCAGCACCATTGCCACAGCCAGAGCAGGAGCAGTACCCAGGCTCCCGAGGAAGAAGAGAAAGCTCCCCGACATAGTTGATGCGGTGATTGAGCTAGTAGAGGTTTGGGAGGGTCCCTCCAGTGTTGCACCAGACATTCCGCCGGTCCATGATCAGGCCCCTATCCTAGTAGCTCAGCAGCAGGAGGCCGGGAACCAGTATGAGGTTCCTGCCCATACAGAGGACCAGGGGACCACTGAGGATCCCATGCAAATAGACCAGGCTTAGGGAGCTCTTCTATATCCTTTATTTTGATCTTTTATGCTTTTTTGGTAGTTGGCATTAGAGACAATGCTAGCTCTTATTCGTGGGGGTGCCCCCTACTATTTATCTGGATGATTGTACATATTAGATTCTAATTTTATGTTCTATTGATTTGATTTTCTAGTTGGTTTTATATAAATTTATATTTTAGCTACTCTTCTCATACTTTTTATTCTCTTTTGGTCTGTATATAAAGTTACATTCCGTATATATTCATCCCTCGTTGTATATTCTACTCCCCCGTTATACATATTCATTTTGTTTTTCTATTTTTGCAAAATTTCTCATTTTTAGCTTCGTAGATAGGCTCGTAGCCTTATGTTTTGTTTTTGGTATTTTCAATAAGCCCTTTGTTTTCTTAATGCCACTATTCTTTCCAAGGGTGGAGTATAGTGCGAACCGGGTGGCTCTTCCCAATGATAGATGGCGTGACAACCTTCTTAAGGGTTTGAGTCCGTTTTTTATTGATCTTTTGTTTTTGGTATTTCGTAGATAAGTGTACCTCAGGCAAAGCTTCTCTTGGGCCTAACATATTTTCCTTTGATCGCATGATCAAAGACATAATGTTGTGTTTAGGATGGTGAAAGTCGTGGCCTTGAGACTCTTATGTTGACCAAACAATCATCATGTAGTCCTTTTGGACCATTGTGCGCTTGAATCGTAACTAAGGTCATTGTGGGCCCTCGACTCGATGTCTTTAGCAATCCCCTAGCATGTGTGGTGTGGAATCAAATTGTGAGTCCAAGTCCCGAGTCAATGGTCTAGAACTTGCCCCGAATGTTTGTTGAGGCGAAATCCTAGGTGAAATTTGACTTGAGAAGTGATTATAGGCTCTTCTTGATCCTAGTGTTAAGTTGAACGATTCAATGGCCTACCAATGAAATGATCACTAGTTAACCCATTCGAGCCTTGAACCTTTTTCTTTCAAGAACCAATGTTACAAGCCTATACCCGTTATAAAATATAACCTCTCTTGGCACCCAAAATCTTCCCTTGAGTAATGGCAAATGTCTAAGTTTGGGGGAGGAGAGACAAGAAAGGAAACAAAGTGGTAAATCTACAAAAGCAAAAGGAAAAGGAAATCAATGAAAAAGAAAAAGACAAAAAGAAAGACAAATATGAAAAAGAATGAAAAGGGGATTCAAGGGAAACAAAAGTGAAAAAGGCGTGGAAAAAAGTATAAAAATGAGAAATGTTTTGAATTGCATAAGAAAGAGTGACAATGTGTCCCTCTAACCCCTTGAAAAGAAGTGAAATACTCAAATGAGTCAAGAAAGTGTGCCAAAATAAATCAAAGGAAGTGCTTAAGGGAAGATTGAACCCATTTGAACAAAAACATGTCCTACCCTTACCCAAAAGCCTTCATAATGACTCTGCAAAAGCCCTATATGATTTCAAGTTGACGGGAGCCTACATTAGTGGATACTTACATAAGGGGCAAGCATATGGTACTTAGAGCTGGAGTTGTGATCTTCTTCTTGAGAGAGATGAGTGAAATTCCATCAACCTCGGTTAGTGTATCAATACTCTAAAAGGTGAGGTTCGCTTAGGGAGAGTTGAGGATGTGTGAGTTTGGGTTCCACAATGACCAAGGTATTTGAGAAAAGTTCTTTGATGAAATATGTCAACTCTTGATGCCTTTGTGTCACACTTGATCCATAGTTTTCAATGTTTAAAATGTGTTAATGATGCATTCGTATTGAAGGCAATTATTATTCCCAATTGATTCTTGTTGAGGTTACTCTAGAATAGCTGGAATTACTTGGATGTTCCTTTAAGGGTGGGTCTTATTTTGTTTGCTTGAGGACAAGCAAAGGTTTATGTTTGGGGGAGTTGATAAAGTAGGATTTTAACGTGTTTTATGCCCCTACTTGCCTATTGCTTTGGTTACAAATTGCTACAAAATAGTCCCAAAATACTTACAAGTTGTGCTTGATTGCAGGTTTGAGCGACAAAGTGAAAAATGTCAAAGATCGGCTCAAAACGGACTGAAACCTACTCAAGTGTCATAGACCAAGGGAACTGAGGAACAGGAAGCTTATGCAGACCACGCAAGAATGAACACGGCCGCACTAGGAGATTCAGAGACCTACCATATCAAGCTACAAGCCCACGCGGCCGCGGTGCATATCAGTGCGGTCCGTGTCAATGAGATTCAGAGAGTTGATATATCAGGCTTGAGGCAACGCGGCCGCGCTACCTCTTTGCGCAGTCCGTGTACAAGAGAATCAGAGACTTGGACCTTTGGGAGTTAAAGCCATGCGGCCGCGCTACCTTTTTGCGCATTCTGCGATACTGAGGTTCAGAGACTGGTGGATTTGGCCAAGTCAAGCAATGCACTCTGCGTTACCTTTTTGTGCCGACGCACCAACTTTCACCGTGGCCGCGCTGCACTTTTGCACGGTCAGCGGTCCTCAACTTCAGAGAGTTAAAATTCATGAGTTCACGAGCCGACGCAGCTATGCTACCTTTTTGCGTGGTCCGCGCTGAACCCGCAGGGGTATTTTTGTCCAGTTTTTCTAGCCACTATAAATAGAACATTTTACCATTTTTAGGAAAAGTTTTTGTACCAGATATTGAGCTGCGCTCGTGAGAACCAAAGTTTTAGCCTATTTTGGCATTTTAGCATTAATTTCTCAATATATTCTTGTAGTTTCTTCTTAGCAATTAATTAATATGTTTAGTTCTTCTTCTATTTCTTCTGTTTCTTCTTTAATCATATCTAGCTAAACCCATTAGCTAGGATTGTGGCTCAACCCTAGTATGGGTAGTTGATGGGTGTTGCCATCTAGGGTGAGACTGAGATTGGGTGTTTTTTATTTGGGTTAATTTTGTGTTTCAATTTTGAATTTGTGGTTGCAAACACAGATTCAAGCTTAGTGGGTCTAACTCTTCTTGAGAAAGAGATTCCATGACCCTAAAATTTACTCAACAAGGAATTGGGATGGACCCGTGAGAAATGGTAGTCCCAATTAACGGGTTAAACCTCTAGAGAGTAATTACCCTACTTGAACCCTAGTTGCTTGGTCTGATTTGCCTACCCAATTGGTCTCGAGAGAGACAATTGGGCAAAATCATTCTCTCTACCGAGAGGTGTGAGAATGGGTACAAATGTGCAGCGGTTATAGCATAAGCCCAAAATATATCAATCTCCCCTTAGTAACTTCTACCCGTTGACTAGCCACCTAGGTAGTGTCATGATCCTAGTCCATTTCTCTATATTAAATACAACTTAGCAATATTCTTGTAGCTTAATTTAGCCTTAATTATTAGTTTATAACAGTAGTGATAAATATAAAAACCCCAAAAATGTTACAAGTACAATTAGATGCATATACACAACTCTAGTCTAGACAGACAATACAACTCCATTCCAAGCTCCCTGTGGAAATTCGATCCCGAACCACTATTTGGGTAAAAGTTGTTGTGACCCGCTCTTCCTACCATTGCGTAGTGTCGAGTTGGAAGCGATCAGTCTGCCACTATTGGAAATTGCCAACTGCAGCGGCCGACATCCAACCTCCTCCAGAATTACACCGCAAGCCCACTTTGACCTGCTCATCTCGAATCCACAACCAGCTTCCCTCAAAACCTACCCAAATTCCTCGAATCTTGATTTGAAATTATGAACCCTGGCGCCTCCGCAGTTTCTCCGGTGGCGGTGCCACCACCAAACAACACCAAATCAACACCCTGAACCCCCTTCTCCCCCTTATTCCAAAACTCTGCTTCACTTCTCTCGAACCCCCCTACATCGTCTCGAATCTCGATTTGAAGAGACGGCTCTGAAATCCCAAGTCCAAATCAATATATTTATTTGAAGGTTTAGGACTGAAATAGATGATAATCGTGTGTTTTTGAATGAAAACACACGGTTAGGATCTATTTCGGTCAAGAATCGAAAGGCTCTCAAAGATATTCTTCAAGTGTGCATCTATTCGGTTTAGGTATTTGTTCCAGCATCTCTATTTTCCTTTTATTTCATCAGTGTGTTTTGTTCTAGAAATTTCTTAGTACAAGAGACAGTCTGTTCCTCTCTTCTCTTTGTTTTTCATTTCTTGATTATGCTAGTTAGAATTATCCGTTTTAGTTTCTAGCCTTCCGATTATACCAGTGCTCATTTTAGTCTCGTTAAATGTTAGTTGTTTTCTTTTGTCATTGCAAAGTTTTTCAATCGTCCTAATTTCCTTCAGTTAATCAGAAACATTCTTCGATAATTAGGCCAAGTTGGAATGTTGTTGAATTGGCATGTGGCATAATTGGGCTTAATTTAAAATTCATCATAAGATTGGCTCAGTTCTGAGTTTTGAAATCGATCGGTTCTGTTTTTTGCTTATCACTGACCTGATTTCTAGCCCTCTTGGCTTGGGCTTTAGGTCTATCATTTGGACCAGAACCATGGGTCATTGTTTTGACCCATATTGGGTAGGTTTTAGTGGTAATAATAGGGGTGTTGAAGGGTAATTTAGGGACTCTAGGAAGGTGAATCTTTGGTAACGGATTTAGAAGCTTCTAAGGAGTTTGGGTAGGGGTCTTTTATTAAATTTTAGGCTTTACTTGGTTACCAAGTAAAAAAATAAGGGACTAACTAGAAAAAAGAAAAATGTAAAAAGGACTAAAATAAAATGACTAAACCCTTAGGGCTGCCCTAGTAGCTTGCCTATAAAGGCATGCTACTTGTAGCTCAAGTGAGAGAATTGAAGAGCTAAAAATACATAGAAAGAGAATTGAGAGCTAAAAATACAGAGAAAGAGAATTGATTGAAATGAACAAAATCAAAAGAAAACACCGTTTCATTGCCTTCTCTTTTGATTTCTGAAGGTCTTCAATTACTGAAACATTTTTCGTACTCTCCCTAAATGAAATGATCTGATTTTTGTTGAATTTCGAGAGTTTGGTTCATGTTTTGGGTAGTGTTTCTGATTAATGGTTCTCGCTTATTATTTCTGTTGATTTAAATCTAGTTCAAAGCAAATTTTCCTTGTTGTTTATGAACTGACTCTATTGTTGCTTCTGTTCTGCTGCTAGGCTATCAATTTCTGTTTGTTTTGAAATCCAGGTATATACTTTACCTCTTAATGTATGAGAATGTATGAACATGAAGTTGGCTTATTCAAGTTGAGATTTGTAACTAAGCAAAGGCTTAAACAATGAATTTGTACCTTTTGAGCTAGTTGATTTGTGTATTTGATTTGGTTTTCAATATGTATAGACACAGTGTTTTCATGTCTGTTGTTTAATCCCTTATGATGTCTTAAAGATTTTGAGAAGTGTGGTAGTGTAGATATTAGGTATTAAGGGACATGAATGCTATTTGGACATAGGACCCTCAGTGTGCTGCTGCTATAGATATTCAGTCAATGAATGAATTTTGAATTGAGAATAATTTTCTTCTGTAACTGGTATTTCCTGGACCCTTCCTCTTAAGTTGTTTAGGTTGGACCTCACATCACATTATTCATAGCCTTTTACTTAGAATTTTCTCAAGTAAGAGAGGTAATGGAAGTGTTTGAAATTAGTAATTGTTTGAAGAGCTATGTGTTACTATTTGGACTCACGGTTTAAGCTAAACATCTTGAACCTTGTTTTAGCAGTGGTTGAGCTAAAAGTCCCCTTACGAGTTGCTGGGGTATATTTTGATAGTATCTAAGTGTAGTCATCATTTTTTTAGACTTTTATCCCTACTAAAAATTTCCCTTGTCCTGCACCGTTTAAGCAGCAGGTTTGCACAGGTTCTAGAGTGCAAATTTTGCGGTATTGGCATTTCTTTTGAATAACTGATGTCTTTGTATTCGGCTTTAATCCGTGTGAATCTATATTATGGCTTGAAATTAAACACATGACCAAATATTCTACGACTTCTATTGAACTAGCACAATTTAGGAATAGTCCATTTGTCCCTGTCGATTCAGTAGTTTTCGTTTCACAGTTAGTATTTTGAGAAAGGAGAATTATTTACGAGCGCTAATCGTCACAACTGGGTTTGTTTACTAGCATATGAAAGGGAAATTAACTGATTAGGAAGGAATATCAGGGGTTACAGTCATCAACTTCTTAATGTTTAGTCATTTGTGTCGTTACATACAGATTTCGCATACTCTAGCATGCACTGGCAGTAAATTGCTGGTGTTTGTATGACATTATCAACTTTTGATACATTTGATTTAAAATGAATGCCGCCTATCATTTTGATTCAGTTACAAAAGATAATCCTTGGGTTAATTCACTACTTTGGTCCTACCTTCCATAATAGTTTTTTCTGTCACCATTTTCCTTTGATTTGCCAATCTCGTGTACTGTGGATATGTGTTTTAGCCTATTACTTAGTCTCTTTGCCATGTTTTTGTAAGGCCCCGTAAAATCCCTACTTAAAAACTCGGATTCCGTGGTGCCAAGTTAGGAACATGTGTTAACAATTCATAAAGCTCGCCGTGGCGCGGACCTTTTTGGATTGAATAATGCATTAAAAAGCCAAGAATAAGTTTCTAGAAAAATGTAAGAAATGCGGTCCAGAATACGGTCGCATAATCGAAATACGGATCGCATATCTGCTGCATAGTGAGGCGGAATGTTGGTTAAAATTGAAGTCGGCTATGCGGTCGAAAATGCGATCGCATAATCAAAATGCGGACTGCATAGTCGTTGCATATTCTCCTTTAAATTTTGTGAGTGTCAGTTCTGCAGTGCACTTTGCGACCGCAGAACGTGAATGCGGACCACATTCTTACCGCAGACTGAGTCAGAATGTTTAGTTTTTGGGGAGCATTTTGCAGTCCATTATGCGGACTGCATGTTTACTCTGTGATCGCAAATGTGACCGCATATTTGACTCGGGGCTCCAATTTTTTAATTTTTAACCCGACCTCCATATCGATATGTCCGGTGTTATAGCTCATTTTAAGCATTCTTCTGAGCATTTTCTAGAGGGAGAGAGAGAGGGTTTTTAGAGAGGGAAAGTTTCCCCATCAAATTACTCCATAAGGTATGACAAAATCCTTGAAGAAAATCAAGTGAAGACCCCTAGACCATCACCTCAAGAGGTAAGACTTCATCACCCCAACTTTTATTTGTTTTATTCTCAGATATAAGGGGTCACTAGTGAGGTTATTCATGGGTATAACAATGGATCCCTTGCATGTATATCAAACTTTAGAGTAGTGGGAGATGGTGAATTAAAGAGGGGTACAAAATGGTATAAATTGCACCTCTAGGGTTAGTCAATATGCTTGAACCAAGCTAGAGTCTCAATCTCATCTCTAATTCTCGATTTAATTTGTAATTCTTACTCAATAGATCAAAGTGCTAAGAGTTTCGAAAATTGAAAAAGAGTAAGGAAAAGCTTTATTGAGGTATGTATGGCTAAAATCTCTTTTATTAGAAATTGAGCTCCGTTGTCACTACGAAAGTATGGTAAGAGTTGAATTGGCCGGTGTATTGATTGTCATTACGCATTAATTGATTTGCATATATCTATACATATTCGTGAAGGATGTGCCTCAATGTGAATAATGTACCAATCTTGATAATTAGATAATGATGAAAAGTACAGTTATGTGTTGAAATACTTGGGCTATAAGCCAACATTGAAACAAAGAATTATTCGTGCTAGCTATGTGCTCACTTACCTGTGATTGCAACTTGAATTATCTTTGATATATGTGTCTATGATCACAACTTGTAAAATGAATATTGAAAAGGGAAAACAACGTGATGATGATGGCCATGATTGCCCATGAATTATTATGATATGTGTGCGATAAAGAATTGGAGTTGTTGACTAGCAATGCCCCCAATGAGGTGACCTAGTCGATCGGGTCGTGATCGGATACCATGCCGCACACATGGTGGTAATGTGCTGATATTGAATTCTGTATAAGGGAAATGAATTATTGATTGAGATTAATGCCTCCAATATGGTGACCTATTCGGTCGGGTCGTGACCAAAATCCGCTCGAGATGGCGATGGTATTGAGAACAGTGGTGAACACGTGACAGAAATGCCCTAATCTATGTTGTGGAAATTGTATGAAAGATTATATGAATTGCTTATTTGATTTGCCCATATTATTTGCTTCTATCTATTTGATAGTTCTTTCTAGTAAAATGGTGCTTAGTTATACATACCAGTACAATTCAAATGTACTGACGTCCTTTTTTGCCGGGGGCGCTACATTCATGTTATGATTGTAGGTGGCTCTATAGCGGATAGTCCCGATCATGTGTAGCGGAGCGTTTTTCTACTCGAAGTCTCGGTGGGCCCCTTTTCTTCCATGGGGCTATATGGTGTATCTTTTGTTATTACAGCTTTCCACTTTTGAGGTATAGTCGGGGACTTGTTGCCGGCATAGTCGGGGCCTTGTTATTACAGCTTTCCACTTTTGAGGTATAGTCGGGGCCTTGTTGCCGGCATAGTTATGCTCGTCTGATGTATCCTTAGAGGCTCCAAAGATACTAGTGTGGGTTATATACGGGTGTTCGGGGAGTCCACTATATATGTTGTAATCCTTAATATGCGATCTCTATAAACTGTAACTCTTATAGAATCCTTGAAGCTAGCTTATGTACAATATATCTTTGTGATATGAAGTGAACCAATGATGTAGTATGCACCATATATTCTTGTCTAAATTAATGAAAGGCATGGGTTCCATATTCATATTGATTTGGGGTAGAAAGTGTTCGGTAAGGCTTGCACAGTCGGGTTCACTTGACTGAGCGCCGGTCGCGCCTCCCAAGGTTGGGGCTTGACAATTTTGTTGGTTTTAACATCTGACTTGCCTGATATAATAGTGATTGTGAAATGTGTTGGACTATGGGAATGAGAATTGACCAAAGCTCATTAGCATTTCATAGTGTTCATGTTTCAGGACTAGGTTGGGCCAAATGCTCGAAACAAGTAGTTTAAAAGGAATAAGTCTCCCTAGTCACGGGCCCATTCACCTAATCATCGGACTAGGGATCTCATAACCTTTGAATATTCGTAGAAAGATTTTAGGGACATTTAAAATAATACCGTGATTATGTATATGTTTGCGTAACATGATCACGAAAGAAAATTATTCTCAATTAAAAACTCATTCAGTGACTGAACATCTATAGTAGCAGCACACAGAGCGTCCAATGTCCAAATAGCATTCATGTCCCTTAATACCTAATATCTATACTACCATACTACTCAACATCTTTAAGACCTCATAAGGGATTAAACAACAGAGATGAAAACATAGTGTCTGTACATATTGAAAACCAAATCAAACACATAAATCAACTAGCTCAAAAGGTACAAATTCATTGTTTAAGCCTTTGCTCAGTTATAAAACTCAACTTCAATAAGCCAACTTCATGTTGATCCATTATCATACATTAGGAAGTGAAGTATATACCTGGATTTCAAAACAAACAGAAATTGATGGCCTAGTAACAGAACACAAAACAACAATAGAGTCAGCTTAGAAACAACAAGGAAAATCAACTTTGAACCAGATTTAAATCAGCAGAAATAATAAGAGAGAACCATTAATCAGAAACACTACCGAAAACTTGAACCAAACTCTTGAAATTCAACAAAAATCAGATCATTTCAATCGGAGAGAGTAGGAAAAATGTTTCAGTAATTGAAGAACTTTAGAAATCAAAAGAGAAGGCAATGAAAGAGTGTTTTCTTTTGATTTTTAGCCATTTCTCTTTTCTGGACTTTATCTCTTTTTCCCATCCCAGTAGAATTAAATATGAAAAAGGACTAAAATAAAATAACTAAACCCTTAGGGATACCCTAGTAGCTTGCCTATAAAGGCATTGCTACTTGCAGCTCAAGTGAGAGAATTGAAGAGCTAAAAATACTGAGAAAGAGAGTTGAAGAGCTAAAAATACAGAGAAAGTGAATTGAGAACTAAAAATACAGAGAAAGAAAATTGAGAGCTATACTAGAATCTGTTATAGTGAATAATCCACGACTGGGAACTGCATTTAGCATGTTAGGATACACACATTTCATTAAGTTTCTCATTATTAGATTAAAAGACATGTGAAATGAGGATTTGAAATGAGAGATGCAACGAGTATAATGATATATGCATGCTGAATCTGGATAGCCACGTTGGTGAGTAGATTTGTGGATAAATTTCTTGTAAATAAAACGTTTAATCGCAGCTTGAAAACTCAATTGTAGATGTTGAATACCAGTTATTTCGAATGGTTAAGGGTTTGTTTATGTTTAATATTGGATATCAATGACTGCAGTTTGGGATTTCGAGTTCATTATGATCACTTGAGGCCTAATTTTTACTATGGGATTGAGGTGGGTTTGCAGGGACTCGATCTGGTTTGGAAGTCATGGTCCTTTCTGTGTCTAACTTGGGGTCAATGTGGGCCTAAATATTTGAAGACTCGTCGCTGGAAATGGAAGTACTTGCCATACGATATTCTCTTGTTGGGCCAGGCTCATTCCATTGACTAGCCCAAACTCCTTTGATCTAATTTTTAAAGTAATGATGCATGAGGTCCTCGTGTCCTTTAGTCAATTAATCAAGCCTTTAGAATAATTGGGATTAGCCATATTGCAATATATATGAATTTAGGGCCCACATGAGTTAGTGTAGAAACCTTTAAGTTAAGTGTTTTGAGGTGTGCCGTGCCAAACGAATCCCAATTTCATAAAGTATGGCCCTCGTATTAATTTCATAACCTAGATATTAAAAATGACTAGTATTCATAGAAAAGCCTTTAGGGCCGTTTAAACACAATTGTGATTGTGTATATGTCCGAGTAACACAATTACGATTTAAAAAAAAAATAAAACAGGAGTATGCGTTCGCGCAACTTCGGCCAAATTTTTTTAATAATAATAAAGCGTTATTAATTGTGGACACGTTCACTTGACATGATTTTTGACGCGCCAAACAAATGGGTACATATACACGTGACCCATTTCAAGATAATTTCTTAATTTAAAAGCGATAAAAGAGGAATGCACATAGGTTCTAAAATGAGTAATTGTAGAATTTTGAAAAGCCAAGTGTGATCAAAGCGACCATGCTAGAACCACAGAACTCGGGAGTGCTTAACACCTTCTTCCGGGTTAATATAATTCCTTACCCAGATTTCTGTGTTCGCGGACCGTAAATAAAGTCAAACTTCCTCGATTCAAAATTTTAACCAGTGACTTGGGACACCATAAATTATCTCATGTGGCGACTCTAAATTTTAATAATAAATTTCGTTTCGATTGTCACTTTAATTGAAAAAAACTCCCCTTATACCCTTCCGTGGGTAAAAAAAGAGGTGTGACTGCTCTAGCAACTCTGCTGGGGAATAGAACCCAGAACTTCTGGTTCAGGGTTCAAGAATTCAAGCTTGTTGATTTTTGCTTGGCTTTATTTATTGTTGATATTACTGTATTTTGTGAACCCTTTTTGTGCTAAATGCTATCTGTTTACCGCTTTAATATTGTTGAATTGTATATAATTGTCTTCTTACGCCACCCCTCTGAGTCTTCTGAAAATGGTGCATATATTTACGTAGCCCGCTTTTCTGTAGAAATTATACCAAATAGAATGAGGCTGGGCAAGCGACAAGATTGTGCAGACTTTAGTGCTCCCGGTACGTCGCTCCCTCCTCTGCCCCAGTTGTCTGCTCGGGTACCCCATAGTCTAGAACACAACCCCAGGATCTAAACCTAGAAAAACACAGCTTCATGTCGGATCCCTAGTAGGAATGCTTGTTTGTATCAGGTGCACTTGACTTATCGGGCTCAACACAGGGATTGGGTCCCTCTAGAACATGTGTACCCAAAATAACAGACCATCTTGATGCATCCTACGTGCAACATGTTGCATTTCTTCAAGGGTAAAAGGGTCATTTGGCGGACCAATGATAGTTGAGGAAAAATGAAAAAAATAAAAAAAAAGGGAGAGGTTGAAGTGTGTTGATAAAGCGAGTGAGGCCCAATTATGTTTTATGTCACATTTTTGGTAAAGAAAAAAAACCTTGAAAATTCAGAAAAAAAATAATTTGCACCTTTTCATCATTTTCCAAAAATTAGAAAATCAAAAAAATAGAAAAGAAAGGAAAAAAGAAAATTCAAAAAGATTTTACATGTTTCATCATTTTTCGACAAAAAGACAAAAAATTAGTTTTCTATAAATTAGTTGTTTTTTAATTTTCACCCGTATCTAATCTTCCAGAACTACGCATACCTGATTCTCGTCTCTTAGGGCGGGACACGTAGGCAACCCACATAAGGTCCGATCTTTCTAGTAAGTATTAGGTTTTTGGCTTTGCGGGGTCTTAGCCAAATTTTACACTTCTAGCCACCTTTTGGCCAAATAAGACATTTTGAAAAATAGCCTCAATCATGTCTTGCATGTGTCCAGTACAGAATGTTATTATCTCACAAAGTGTTGGTTTATGTTTTCTCATACAAGTGTGGATTTACTTACTAGAGCTTGAGCATGGCAGAACCCCAGGACCATCTAGCCTGGATCGCTCATTCAGGAGTGGATTAAAATATGATTTTCTTTCTTTTTTATGCTTTGAGACTGTTGTTCCTTTTTTATGTCGTCTTTTAACTTCTATCTTTGTACAGTAAGGTCGAGTCTTTTGGTATTGTGTTTCCCTTTTTGTATTGAAGAAAGATGTGTAATAAGGCAAAAGTTCAAAAAAATTATTTTTATATTTCCATTGGAATTTTCTTTAGAAATACTACTCCTTAAAGATCAAGAAGAAAAAAAGGAAATTTTGATGTGGTTTTATTTTAGGAAATTAGTAACTTTTTATTTTTATACTTCCTTTGGTATATTAAGACCAAAAATTTAAAAAAAGAAGAGAATTTTCTTTTAGTACCTCTTTAAGAGTTTTTCAGGATATTAATTCCAAAATCCAAAAAGATTTTCTTTTGAGTTGTTTCTTTGGGAAATTAGTGAAAAATGAAAATAAAAAGTTCATTAGAACTTTAGGATATTGTACATAGAAAAAAATGCATATTTTATCTTTTATTTATCATTAGAAATTCTTCTTTAGGCAATCAGAATTGAAATCCAAAAATATTTTGTTGCTTGTTTCGAAATCTTGCATCAGGATATCAAACGAAAATCGAAAATATTTTTCTGTGGTTTATTCTTTAGATTCTCTTCTTAGAAAAAAAAGAGAATAAAAAAAATATCTTTCTCTTCTAGAGTTTTTTCTTAATAGAGTATTTGTTTCAAAAGGAAAAAAAAAAGAAAAAACATACCCGTTAAGCTTGAGTTTAGAATAGGTCATAGAATATTAAGTCTAGAAAATTAAAAAAAAAGGGGATTTGCTTCTTTTATTTCCCTTTTTACATCTGAGTAATCATTAAAGAAAAAGAAAAAAAAGGAATGTCAGTTTGTTTACTTTATTCTCGATCTTTCAGAACTACGCAAAGATCAGATTCAAGTGGGTTCATGATATGTAGGCAACCTACATAGGGTTCGATCGAATTATTTTTTAATTAATAAAAGAAAAAGAGGAAAAAAAGGAAAATCAAGGGAAAAATGGAGAAAAAGAAAGAAAAGTTAGTGAAATTATGCGAGGTGAAAAATAAGAAGGAAGAAAAAGAGCAATAATCAGAAAGAAAAAGGGGAAAGAAAATGAGCGAGCTAAAGAAGGGCGAAGAAAGAAAAGAAAAGAGAAGATTCAAATGGACAAATTGGGATGATTTCAAGTGACCTTATGACCCTCGAACTCATTGTAGAACCATTAAGTATTTCTAGGTGCATTGCACGCAATGTGATATGTTTGCTGTTAAATACCATAACGCTAACGGGATGACCCCATGTTGTTCCCTTTTGACATCTTCATAGCAGAAAGGTGGTTAGTTTGTGGCATTCGGGTAAGTCATCCATGCACTCTAGGTCAAACAGCAAGACAGCCATGACTAGTAAGGGGTCAGACATAGGTGTTGTCAAATTGGAATCTGAGTTGAAGGAAGAGGCCCAAAGGTTGAAATGCCAGATAATGGAGATGTACCGGGTTTGGATTAGTGGGAACCCTCTACCCTCATTCCCCACTAACTACTTCGAAAGTCTTGCCTCCGTCCCACTACCATCAAAATCCGAGATTCCCAATGCCGTCGGACTCTCCTCCCAACATGCCCCAGGCTTTACCCTTGCCATAATTACCTTGCTCCTCCCCATGCCAACATCCTTCTATCTTCTAGTGAAACCTTGTTCAAAGTTTCCGATGCCCAATACTATGGTACAAAACCAACATTCAAGACCTCGGATCCATACTGGTGCAATCCTCATCTCGAGCCTCCAATTAAAATTGAAAATACCCGCTAAGGTTGTGGAGCAAGATGAAGTATCTTTTCAAACGTATGATGTTTGCAAAGAATCTTCGAATGGTGTCGGGGAAAGTCGGAAAAAGCGAAAGTTGGTGGTACTAGGGATGCCAAGAAAGCCTATTATAGTCGTGAAAAGGTCTCCCATTACCCCTGTTGCTATTAAATCAATGACTCAGTTTCCAGCGGTTGAGACAAAGCATGTCCCGGGGAACTGCAAACGAGCAATAATGACACATAAAGGAAAAGAAGTGGAGGAAAAATGTGTTGACATCGGAGGATCGAATCATTTTGGAGGATGTCTTACCGCCAAAGAACTTAGGAAGGCCAAGCTATTCAAGGGTAGCCAAATGCCATAAAAGAAATCAGTCACCGAGGAGGAGGCCGAAGAGTTCTTGAGGAAGATGAAAGTGCAAGACTATTCCATTGTTGAACAATTAAGGAAAACTCCAGCTCATATTTCTCTGCTATCTTTGTTGGAACATTCGGATGAGCACCGCGGGACCATAATGAAGATTCTGAATGAGGCACATGTTCCTGATAAGATCAGAGTAAATCAATTAGAAAAGATCTTTAGCAAGATATTCGAAGCAAATAGTATGACTTTTGCGGATGATGGGCTTCCTATAGAGGGTACGGAGCACAATCGAGCTATTTGTATCACGGTGAAGTGTGAAAATTATTTTGTCACCAGGGTGTTGGTTGATAATGGATCCAGTGCAAATATTTGCCCTCTGTCCACTTTGCAAAAGTTGAAGATCTGCACCAAAGGAAACTACATGAATGGTGTAGGGGTTCGAGGTTTTGATGGGAAAGGAAAAGGTTCTGCTGGTGATATAACGCTTGAATTGGTGATACACTTGGTTTCAGTGTGGAATTTCAATTGGTAGACGTGATCGCCCCGTATAATTTATTATTGGGTAAGCCTTGGATACATGCGTCTAAGGCAGTGCCATCGTCGCCACATCAAATTGTGAAATTTTAGTGGGACAAATAAGAGATAGTTGTGCGTGGGGAAGATGATTTATCCTTTCTTGAAGATTCATCTATTCCATTTATTAAGGCTGGAGATGATCAAGGTCCTTTCGCTTACCAAACTTTCGAAACGATGTCTGTCGAAAAGATTCCTGAAGGAAAATGCATTCCAAGACCGAGGCTATCACCTTCGATATACATGGTAGTTAATGAGATATTGAAGTATGGTTTTATGCCGGGTAAAGGTTAGGGCGCATCTTTGCAAGGTATTGTGTAGCTAGTATCTCTATGTAAAAATCTGTGTACATTTGGTCTGGGGTTCAAGCCTACAAGGGATGATGTGAAGAAGGCTACAAAGTTGGAAAAGAAAGCATGGCCTCTCTCCAGGCCTATCCCACACATCTTCAAATCTTTTGTCAAGTCAGGGGCAGTGAAGCGTTCGGTGACAGCAGTTCCAAAACCTGGGGTGTCTTTGATAAGGAGGTGATTTGAGGGGTCCAAAGTTTATTTGATCAAGTGAACACAGTAGAAATTGAGAAAGGTTCTGGTGACGAAGAGGGGCATTTTCTCAAGACGAATGTGAAGATCAATAATTGGGAAGCTACTCCTCTTCCTACTCGGAGGGAGTTTTAGTAGCGGGCTTTGATTTTCTTTTAGTTTTCTGGATTATTCTAGGGTTGTGATTTAGATTCTATGTTCCGTCTGTTTGGATGTGTTAAACCTTGTTACCTTTCAATTTCAGTGAAATGCAATTTCCTTTCTTCTTCATTTCTGATAGTTTCATTTTTGTTTTTATTTTCTTTGTTGTACAATTCTTTTTATGCTGTTTTCAATGACATGACATGCACGAGGAATCTTCGGCCAAGTTTTGAAAGCCAATTTAATCATGAGAATCCAAAATGGAGCTTGATGATGAAGCATAGATTGATGATGATGAGTGGGTCAAAACCCGATCTGAGCAATTAAGTCTGATTGATGAGAAAAGATTAGCAGCAGTATGACATGGCTAGTTGCATCAACGGAGAATGGAAAGAGCATATAATAAGAAGGTACATCCACGAAAGTTTGAAGTGGGTCAGCTAGTGTTGAGACGTATTCTTCCACGTTAGGCTAAGGCCAAAGTCAAGTTTGCCCAAAATTGGCAGGGGTCGTTCATCGTGATGAGAGTGTTCTCCAATGGTGCTTTATATTTAATAGATATATAAGGCAAGTGCGTTGAAATGGCCATCAATTCTGATGCGGTCAAGAGATATTGTATATGATTTTCTTTGGTTTAATTGCATTTGTTTGTACTCGGCATGTTTTGGAGATTGGAATGACGCAGGCATTTTGTTCTGCTATCTAAACACTTTATCCTTTGTTACCCCTTTGAGCCTTACTTATTTTCTTTCATACCCCTCTTTTGGAAATCAGTAGCAAAGTTCAGAAACGCAAGCATAAAGGATAAGTAAGGGAAAAGAGAGAAAAGAGAAATAAAAATTATAAAAATAAAAAAAAAAGAAACAAAAAAAATAGAAAAACAAAAAAGAAAAAGAAAAAAAATGAAAAGGCAAAAGGAAGAAAGAAAAGTAAGAAAAGAAAGGAAAATCACAATAATAAAGTAATTTCTATGACATGAACTACGTTCGACCTGATTCCATTTAAGGATACGTAGGCAGCCTCATGGTTCGGTCCCATCAAAATAAAAATCCAAAAGTCCCCAAGCAAGAAACTGGAGCAGAAGTTGCGGTTATTGTAAGAAATCAGATTCCGAAGTTTTAATTTTGAACCTAGTTGAATTGTTTTGAGCCTTTAATATCCTTTCTCTCTAACCCTATCCAAAAGCCCACATTACAATCCAAGGAAAGACCTTTTGATCAATCTTTGAGAGATGCTAAGTCGAGCAAGTAGAGGTGATTCATTTCAGGGGGAAACACTCTGGTCCAAGCTAAAAAAATAATGAAAAATGAGAGAGTCTTATTGGTGAAAATCCTCACCGGCACCATAAGGTGGCGGGAGCTGAGAGAAATGAAAAATGACAGAGTCTTATTGCTGAAAACCCTTACGGGCACCTTAAGGCGAAAGTGAGTTGAGAGATTAACAAATGAGAGAGGTCTGTAGATGAAAATCGTTCAGGACACTGCGAGATGAACAAGGTTAGGGTTTGGGTAAAGAAATCATGTTATGGAATTCTGGGGCAACAAAGTATGGCAACTGAAAGTGGATTGGTTGGACGGATTGGTCCAATTAGTCTGAAATGCATGTCATGATCAATGGTACCAGCTGTTCCACTCAGATAAGTCTCTTTTCCTTTTCCCTTTTTAGTATGTCGTCCAGTTTTGGATTTTTTTTGTCCTTAACTCTCAAGGTCATTGCATTTCATTTCTTTCGGGGTTTGTTTCTCTAAGATTTTCAATGTCAGTCTTTTCAAAAGAAAATAAGAAAGGATTTCAAAACTCACTATCGGCTTCCAAAATTGCAAAAAATAGTGTGGCTAGAACATACCAAAGATAGCATGATGTAAAATAGGATACAAGGAATCTCCGAAAATTTCATCGGTGGAATGAATTGGTAATGTCGTGGGAGATGCAAAGGTTTAGATAAAGGGGTCATAGGTGTGAAACAATAGTATGGGTATAGAACACTCAGGTCGTCAAAGGTCATGGGGGTTTGAAAGTCAATCAGAAAGTCAAGCGGTTCAGTGCCAATTCGGAGAAGCAGGTAAAAGCAGAACACGGCAACAGAGACATCCTCAGTAAGAATGCCATCAACTAACCACCATTTTAAACTGACAAGATTTTTCTTTGATTGAAACAGGGGCAAAAAATTTTGTTTGTTTCGAAGAAACTCTCCGTAGGAGAAAGAGCAAGCACCAAAATAGGTTTGACCGTAAACTCTCTAGACCTTCCTGGAAAATGTGGCTTAGTTAAATTTCAAAACAATCATGAATAATATAGAGGAATGTAGGCTGGTTTAAAAGTTTGCATGCTTAAGATAGGATTCAATTGGGAGTTTTCAGGACCTTCCTAGATAATAGGATGTAGTTTAAAACCCTCTTAGATAACATGACTTAGCAGAAGTAATACCTTTAGAAGATATAACTTAGATCTATAATTGACATTTAATTAAGAATTGTCAGGACCTCCCTGGATAATAGGACGTAGCTTTCAAATTCTTTATAATAGTTGGTAGAATGATTAAGTTTAACACTCACCTATGTGCCCAGCTACAAAAATAGGGCAGAAAACTTTTTTTGTTTTGTCTATTTTTGTTGAAATCAGGAGCCCACCAGAAGAACAAGGGAATACATTCAAGTTTCAGCAACAAGGAGCCCACCTGGAGAACAAGGAAATACTTTCAAGTTTCAACAATCAGGAGCCCACCTGGAGAACAAGGGATACAATTCAAGTTCAGCAATCAGGAGCCCACCTCGAGAACAAGGGAATACATTCAAGTTTCAGCAATCAAGAGCCCACCTAGAGAACAAGGGAATACAATTCAAGTTCAGCAATCAGGAGCCCACCTGGAGAATAAGGGAATACATTCAAGTTTCAGCAATCAGGAGCCCACCTAGAGAACAAGGGAATACAATTCAAGTTCAGCAATCAGGAGCCCACCTAGAGAACAAGGGAATACATTTCAAGTCCCGCAATCTGGCGCCACCAGGAGAACAAGGGAATACAACTCCAGTTTTAGCTTTTAAGTTCTTATTGATATTTGGTAATATGATTCGGTTAAAACTCATATATGAGCCCAACTACCAAACTGGGGCATAAAATTTTCTTTGTTTTTTTCTTTCTATTTTGTTGAAATCAGTAGCCCACCTGGAGAATAAGGGAATACATTTCAAGTTCAGTAATCAGGAGCCCACCTGGAGAACAAGGGAATACAATTCAAGTTCAGCAATCAGGAGCCCACCTAGACAAAAAGGGAATACATTCAAGTTCCAACAGTCAAGAGCCCACCTAGAGAACAAGGGAATGCATTTAAGTTCAGCAATCAGGAGCCCACCTGGAGAACAACGGAATTCATTTCAAGTTGAGCAATCAGTGGCCCACCTGGAGAACAAGGTAATACATTTCAAGTTCAGCAATCAGGCACCCACCTGGAGAACAAGGTAGAACAATTCAAGTTTCAGTTTTCAAGTTCTTATTAATATTTGGTAATATGATTTGGGTTAACACTCATATATCAGCCCAACTACATAACTGGGGCAGAAAACTTTCTTTCTTTGTCTATTTTGTGTAAATCATGATCCACCTCAACAAGAGAATACATTCAATTTTCGGCAATCAGGATCCCATCAGGAGAACAAGGGAATACATTTCAAGTTTCAGCAATCAGGAGCCCATCAGGTGAACAAGGGAATACACTGAAGTTTTAGCAATCCGGAGCCCACCTGGAGAACAAGGGAATGCATTTCACGTTCAGCAATCAGGAGCCCACCTGAAGAACAAGGGAATACATTCAAGTTTCAGCAATCAGGATCCCACTTGGAGAACAAGGGAGTACAATTCATGTTCTAGTTTTCAAAGTTCTTACTGATATTTGGTAACATGATTTAGCTTAAAATTACATATGTGCCCAGCCACCAAACTGGAGCAGAAAAGTTTCTTGGTTTTGTCTATTTTTGTTGAAGTCAGGAGCCAACCTGGAGAACAAAGGAATACATTCAAGTTTCAGCAATCAGGAGCTCACCTGGAGAACAAGAGAATACATTGAAGTTTCAGCAATGAGGAGCCCACCTGGAGAACAAGGGAATACATTCAAGATTTAGCAGTCAGGCACCCACCTGGAGAGCATGGGAATACATTCAAGTTCAGCAATTAGGCGCCCACTTGGAGAGCAAGGGAATACATTCAAGTTCGAAAATCCGGCGCCCACCTGGAGAAAAAGGGAATACATTTAAAGTTCAACAATCAGGCGCCCACCTGGAGAATAAGGGAGTACAGTTCAAGTTTCAGTTTTCAAGTTCTTATTGATATTTGGTAATATGATTCGGGTTAACACTCACATATGAGCCCAGCTAGCAAACTGGGGTAGAAAACTTTCTGTATTTATCTATTTTTTTTGAAATTAGGAGCCCACCTGGAGAACAAGGGAATATATTCAAGTTTCAGCAGTCAGGTGCCTACCTGAAGAACAAGGGAATACATTTCAAGTTCGGCAATCAGGAGCCCACCTGGAGAACAAGGGAATACATTCAAGTTTTAGCAGTCACGATCCCACATGGAGAACAAGGGAATATATTTCAAGTTCAGCAATCAGGAGCCCACCTGGAGAACAAGGGAATACATTCCAAGTTTAGCAATCAGGAGCCCACATGGAGAACAAGGGAATACATTTCAAGTTCAGCAATCAGGAGCCCACATGGAGAACAAGGAAATACATTTCAAATTCAGCAATCAGGAGCCCACCTGGAGAGCAAGGAAATACATTCAAGTTTCAGTAATCAGGCGCCCACCTGGAGAACAAGGGAGTACAATTCAAGTTTTAGCTTTCAAATTCTTACTGATATTTGGTAACATGATTTAGTTTACAATCAAATATGTGCCCACCCACCAAACTGGGGCAGAAAATTTTCTTTGTTTTGTCTATTTTTGTTGAAATCAGGAGCCCACCTGGAGAACAAGGGAATACATTCAAATTTCAGCAATCAGGAGCCCACCGGGAGAATAAGAGAATACATTTCAAGTTCAGCAATCAGGCGCCCACCTGGAGAACAAGGGAATACATTTCAAGTTCAGTAATCAGGCGCCTACCTGGAGAGCAAAGCAATACAATTCAACTTCAGCAGTTAGGCTTCCACTTGAAGAAAAGGAAAACATCTTAGATTATAATTCAAGGCGGCAACAAGGGGATTTCACCGGGAGAATACAAGTCAACAAGGCATCAAGAACCACAAGAGCAATTTTGAAGATATAGATAGGATCTCTTGTAAACTCATAGATCATAGTCTAGTATAGCGTCTTTTTATTTTTGACATGGTGTAATAAGGGGGTTCAGTAAGCAGTAGCAGTAGCCGCAAGAACAGTGAAATCACAGCTTCATGGTAGTCCCAGCTACCAAACATTCCTGAACTACATTCACCTGATTCCTTTTTAGCCAAGGATATGTAGCCAACCTCATAAGCTGGGTGCAGTCAAATATTTCGAAAATTCTTCCCACGGTGTATTCAAATGGGCAAAAATCGCTCGTATACGCTCACTTTATCTTTTTCCGAAAACTCTTCTTGTTTTTGAGCAAAGAGGGACAGCTGTGAGCATGTGATTTTTGCCCTATATGAATTACTCCCATAATTTCAAAAACAAAATAATTTCCTTTTATCATTTGCAATTTTTTGGCATTTTCTGTTTGCATTTATTTGTGCATGTTATTTTTATTTTAATTAAATGAAAAAATACAAAAATACTTCGCATTTGAATTTAGGATTTAAGTTTACATTTTTAAGAATTAATTAGTAATTGAGTGATTTTGTAATAAAAAAAAAAGAAAAGAAAGAAAATCGCAAAAACAGTTCATTTTGCATTTTTAACCTTTAATTCGCGAATTTGTCATAGTGTTATTTTAATTTATGACTTAATTAATTTTTAAGAAAAGAAATTAGTTTAGTTCAGGATTTAAATAAGGTTTTGTTTTAAATTTTATTTTTAACACAAAAGCTGAAAATGAAAAAAAGAAGAGAAAAATAATGGTTTCTTAATAAAAGATCCGAATTTGGGCCAGTATTTAATTCTTTTACCAGCCCTAGTCAAGACACGTCCAAATAATCCCCACTCTAGCACAAAATTACCCCATCCCCAAGCCATAACCCGGTCCAGCCCCATTCTCTACCAAACGACCCCGATTTTGAGCCCTTTCATCTCAGCCGTTGGATTTAAATTATCCAACGGCTCGGAACTTAATGCCCCATAATATAAAAATGTCTAAACGCCCCCTTACCCCATCTCTCATCTCCCTCACCTCACCAAAAGACCCCTCCATTGCCGCCGTCTGCCATCGCCAGAAATCACCTATGGCGGCGACCAGCGTCCAACCTCCACCAGAATTATACCACAAGCCCACTTTTACCTCCTCAACTCGAATCCACAACCAGCTTCCCTCAAAACCTACCCAAAATCCTCAAATCTTGATTTGAAATTATGAACCTTGGCGCTGCCACAATTTCTCCGGTAGCGGCACCGCCACCAAACGACACCAAATCAACACCCTTGAACCCCCTGAACCCCCTCATTCCAAAACACTAGCTCACTTCTCTGAAACCCCCTACATCGTCTTGAATCTCCATTTGAAGAGACGACTCTAAAATCCCAAGTCCAAATCAGTAGATTTATTTGAAGGTTTAGGACTGAAATAGATGATAATCATGTGTTTTTTTTAATGAAAACACACGGTTAGGGTCTATTTTGGTAAGGAATCGAAAGGCTCTCCAAGATTTTCTTCAAGTTTGCGTCTATTTGGTTTAGGTATTTGTTCCGGCCTCTCTAATTTCCTTTTATTGCATCAGTGTGTTTTGTTCTAGATATTTTTAGTGCATGAGACAATATGTTCCTCTCTTCTCTTTGTTTTTCATTTCTTGATCATGTTAGTTAGAATTCTCCATTTTAGTTTCTAGCCTTCTGATTATATTAGTGTTCGTTTTAATATCGTTAAATGTTCACTTGTTTTCTTTTGTCATTGTAAAGCTTTTCAATTGTCCTAATTTCCTTCAGTTAATCAGAAACACTCTCTGATAACTAGGCCAAGTTGGATTGTTGTTGAATTGGTATGTGGCATAATTGGGCTTAATTTAAATTTCATCATTAGATTGGCTCAGTTTTGAGTTTTGAAATCGATCGATTCTGTTTTTTACTTATCACTAACCTGATTTCTAGACCTATTGGCTTGGGCTTTAGGTCTATCATTTGGACCAGAACCTCGGGTCATTGTTTTGTCCCATGTTGGGTAGGTTTCAGGGGTAATAATCGGGGTGATGAAGGGTTATTAGGGACTCTAGGAAGGGGAATCTTTGGTAACATATTTAGAAGCTTCTAGGGAGTTTGGGTAGGTGTCTTTTATTAAATTTCAGGCTTTACTTGGTTACCAAGTCAGCAAATAAGTGACTAACTAGCAAAAAGAAAAATGTGAAAAGTACTAAAATGAAATAACTAAACCCTTAGGGCAGCCTAGTAGCTTGCCTATAAAGGCATTGCTACTTGCAGCTCAAGTGAGAGAATTGAAGAGCTAAAAATACAGAGAAAGAGAATTGAGAGCTAAAAAGTATAGGAAAAAAAAAAGAACTGGCTGGATTGAGAAAATAAAACACTATTCCATTGAACTCTTATTTCCTTCGTTGATTTCTGGGGTTTGCTTTAATTTCTAAAACTATCATCGACTCATTTTGGAGGTGAAATTGTCTGAAGTTGGAGTAGTAGCTATTTTTTTTTGGAATTATTTGGTTTGCTGGATCACCGCTCTGTTGAAATTAGGCTGTTGATCTGCTGTTGCTATGACTTACTTATCTTCACTTTCTTCTTTGGTTCCTTTCTTATCCCAGGTATTATTCAGTCATATGGACATCACTTAATGTGTAATGCGAAGCTTGGATTAAAATAAGATGAAGTGTAGTGCTGGTTCGTTGAATGTCATCTCTGTTCCTTTAGTTTTTGTGATCAGCATACCACGTTTGGATTGTGATTGATATATTTGTCATTATATGGGTTGTAATTGAAGTCTATATTACACTAGCTTAGTATATGTGATCTTCTTATGATTTTGCTGCCGTATGTGTTCCTCTTGTTTTTGTCTTCGACCAACAAAGTAAATTATGAGATACTCTTTGATTTGCATGAGTCAAGTTTAGAATCTGTTATAGTGAATAATCCACCGCTAGGATCTACATTTAGCATGTTAGGATACACACGTTTCATTAAGTTTCTCATTGTTTGTCTATCAATTGTTTGATTAAAAACATATGAAATGAGGATTTGAAATGAGAGATGCAACGAGTATATTGATATATGCATGCTGAATCTGGAAAGCCACATTGGTAAGTAGATTAGTGGATAAATTTATTCTAAATAAAATATGTAATCGCAGCTTGAAAACTCGATTGCGATGTTGAATACCAGTTATTTCGAATGGTTAAGGGTTTGTTTGTGTTTAACATTGGATATCAGTGATTGCAGTTTGGAATTTGAGTTCATTGTGGTTACTTGAGACCTAATTCCTACTATGGGATTGAGGTGGGTTTGCAGGGACTCGGTCTGGGTTGGACGCCATGGTCCTTTGTGTGTCTAACTTGGGCTCCATGTGGGTCCAAAGATTTGAAGTCTCGTCGCTGGAAATGGCAGTACTTGCCTGTGAGCACGTGATTTTTGCCTCGCTCAAATATTCCTATAAAATTTATTAGAATTAGGGTTTTTCCTTAATTGTTTGAATTTTATAAAAATAATTGCATTTTGTGTTTTGTTTGCATTTTTTGTGTGTGCATTTTATTTGATATAATTCAAAAAT
>MU776903.1:0-14871 GCA_026770625.1 Nicotiana glauca | reverse complement strand
AAAATAGCATCTAGGATCCAATTTTAACATTTTTGTTAGTGAACTAATATTGCAAAAAATAAAGAAGTAACAAAATGGTTCTTTTGCATTTTTACTTTTAATTTGTCTTATTTCTCCTTTAGATTAGGAATTAGTTAATTTGGAAATTGAGTAGTATAATTTTAGAGTCAATTTGGGTTTTATTTGTAATTTCTCTTTTAACAGAATAAGAAAAATTGATAAATAAATAAAAAATCTAAAAAAAAAAAAGGGAATTAAAAGAAAATCTTGGGTCTTCATGGAGTACCCAGTTTTTTGGGCCAAACCCGTTCAATTTGACCCAAGACCACTCTTGTAGCCCGTTGCCCGGTCTAGCACAAACCCAAATTACCCGGTCCAGCCCCTTGTAACAAAACAACATCGTTTGCTTAAGTTTCAACCTCAACCGTCGATGTTAATCTATCTGACGGTCGAGAAGTCCCTTCCATAAATATATAAGTGTCGGATTACCTCACCCCCCTCTCACTATCGTCTCACACTAGCCATAATATCACCACCGCTCTCCACCCTCCGCTGCCGACCAAAATCGTTTCCGCCGGTGGCGAAGCTCCGATGAACCTCAAAAATACTGTCCTGAACCTCCTCTTCCCCCTTATCTCAAATCCGGTCATGTTTTCCTTCAAATCATCTCCCAGCTCCTCGAATATTCAAAGACAGCGTCGCCGCCTCCGCCGTGTCCGGCGGCGGTCAGCCCAAACCAGTCCAAAATTACACCATAGCATCCCCTCACTCTCCTCTTTCTAAATCTCCAAACCCTTTCCCTCGAATCCCAACCAAACGCCTCAAATACTTGAAACCCTATGCGCTGCCACCACCGTGTACGGCGGCGCCGCCTCCAAATCACCTTAAACTAACACCCTTGAATCCTGCTGCCCTCCTCATGCCAAAACTCCAATCCATCCCTGTCGAATCAACGTCGAGTCGCTCGAATATCAAATCTAGGGTTCAACCCTTTGAAGTCAAGGCTAATTTACCTCATGCAATAGCCTTCCTAGCATCTGTTGAATATTTGGTCACATCATTTGCCCATGCTGAAATGTTCGAGACAAACAGTGAGAACTCTTTCTTTTCTTCTTCTGTTTATTTTTTTTTCTTTCTATTCCTTCTTAATCTTTCTTCTTTTTCTATTTTTAGTGGTCAAGTTTCTGCCCTTCTACTTTAATATTTTAGTCTGAATTGATAGTTGTGATTTATTTTTGATAAAATTTGTTCTTCGGGCATGAATACTATGTCAATAATTTTTTTTATAAACTTAGGATATTGACCTAATTAGATTGCGAGAATGGTTAAAAATAGTAAATGTCCTTCCTGGTATCTGATTAGTTTAAATTTTTTCTTGATTTCTGCTTTATTTTTTATTCTGTTGGTTTAATTTTTGTTCATGCTTAAATCTGTTCTCATGATTTCTTTTGGTTTAATTGTTGTCTTGATCCTGTTTTGTGATGTCTTATCCTAGTAGAATTTTTGTTTTGATTCAGTGTTCACTAGTTGAAATCTAGTGTGTACTAGAATTGTTTTCCGGCCTTGACGGCTTATTTTTGATTGCTGGAATTTCTGTTAGTGTTAGGTGATTGGTTATAGCTGAATAATCAAGATTTCTAGTTAATCATGGTTAGTAAAAGGGGCTAGGTTAGTTGATATAGGATAGTAATTTCAGAATTCAAATAAGGGTAATTGGGGTTATTCAATAGGTAGGGAATCCTGCAAATAACTAAATTGGAAACCTCTATAATGTTCTAGATAGGGTGCCGATTGAAATTTCAGGACTTAGGGCAGTAACTTGAGAAACAAGTTAGAAAATGAATGACTAATGAATAAAAAACTGAAATAAAAGAGGTAAATGAAATATTGAAGTTTACCCTTCATTTCTGTCCCCTTTCCTTCTTAAACAAGTTTGAACACCAGAAAATTCCCCAAAAAAGTTTCAGCACCTAAAATTCCCCCAAAGAGTTTTCTTGCGAGCTTTACGATCTGAAATTTGAATCTCAAATTCAAATATTCAAATCTAAACTCCTACAATTCGAAATCTCCTCTTAGATCCTAGTTTCTTTAAAAAACCAAAAACAAAAAGCAAAAGCCATAGAAAAGCTCCAAAAATATTGTTATATTGAAGTTTTTCTTAGGTTGATTTCATGTTTAGTGTTAATTTGAGTTCCTAGTGTTCCTGAGTTCAATTTCAAGTTTATTTGGGATTCTTCAAGCTTTGTTGATTGATTTACTGGTCTTGCTTTGATTTGGGTCAATCCCTGGGTTTCGAAATTTTTCCTGAACTGTAGCTGAGTTCTATTACTGCTACTGATTTCTCCTCCTCATTGTTGTAATCTCCAGGTACACACTTTGAATTTGCCTTGATGTAGCCTTGGATTGGAAATGAAATGAAAAGTACTCATGCCTTGGCCTCCAGATCTGTGCTCATTTCGATGATTCTATATCTATGGTTAAATAGATGCTAGTGGATATGTACTTATCTAGTATAGCTTAGTTTTGATTTGTATTTACATAAACTCATGGACTGTATAATTGGACTGAATAACTGGACTGTATAACAGATGTTAATCATAGATTATGTTAGCACTCAATGTTTGACTTTTGTAACTAAAACTGGGCTGTATTTGGTTGTTGCGATTGAACTGTTTAGATTTTTGTTTAGTTCATATTAGCAGGACTATATTAGTATAGCTTTTAGTTTAATTCAATTTCAATTCGAGTTTGATACTGAATTAGAGTTAAATCCATGGCCACAGGAATTTATCAATAATTCACATTGGTTTAAACACAGTGTTGGAATTAAGCTTTAACCGTGGATTGAAGCATTCAATAGTTTATTTGACACGTTGTATGATCCCATATTGGCTTTCGACAATGATCTCAACTGGTTTAATGGCTTCTAAAAATAGGTTTATGGCTGTATGTGTCAATTTTTTTTAAGTCTAAATGGTCTCAACTTCTAAAAATAGTCTTTTGTTCTGCAAATCATCAAGCCATTTGTTTTCATCACTTTTTGAATATTGCTTATGATAATTTACTGCCTTAATCTCACCTCCTTAATTAAATGTTATTAGAATGGGTATCATAATTAGCGTGAACAGTTAAAAGTGGTGCTGAAGTCGAAGATTCAACGTTTTAGTTGATAGTCATGTTAGCTAATCATCTGGGGTTTGCTATTTAATTTTCAGAAATTATAGTGTTAATTCATTAGCCTAATCAACCTGATTTATTTCCAGAGCCCTGGGCTAATTGTTGAGGCCCAAACTAATGCTAAAAGTTTAAAATCACACTAGGTTTATAGGATTAAATTTGTAACATGGTTTTTGGACTTCTAGTTAAGTCGCATACTTGAATTAAGAGGTTGTCCTCTTGTTCAAGTGTGGACTTGAACTTGGCACATACATTTGCGTTCCCCTCTGTACTTCAAACTTCCTTGGAGCACTAACAACTAATGGATTTTCTTGGCGATCTCGCGGGACCTAAAGAACCCCGTTTTTAGGAGGCACCGTCTCTGCTTTTGTTTCAGTTTTTAGGAGGCACCGTCTCTGCTTTTGTTTCAGTTTTCTTCTCAGGCTTAGTTTTGACAATTTTATTCTTCTTTTCCCCTTTTTCCTGTTTCGGGGCTGCCTTGGGCTTCCTTTCTGCATCGACGATAGAAATTATGGCTTTCAGGGCTGGATCAAATTCCCTGTCTTTACAAATCATCCCAATTACCGACCTGTTGTTGTGAGCGGGCAACGAATTATTGGTCACATTCGGGGCTTCTTTGTCCCTCGACACTATTTTTCCTTGTTCTATCAAATCTTCCACTGCTTTTTTCAATGTCCAACAGTTATCAGTACTATGCTCCTCAGCTCCTGAGTGATAAGCACATCGGATGCCCCGTTGATAGGATGGTGATTCCGGGTTTTGCCTGTTTTGGAGTATGGGTTGCAATAGATTCTTTGGACAATATTCGGGAACAGACTGGAGTAGGTTTCACCGATGGGTGTAAAGTTTGGTCTTCTGGGTGGTTCCCGAGGACGGAAGTTATTTTTTGGTGGTCAGGGATTGTGGTGGTTCTAGTGAGGAGGCTAGTTTCTTTGTAATGGAGGTTGACTTCTGTTAGCTTGTGGTTGCGGTCGGCCGAAAGGTTGAGCATTCATGAACGCATAAGGTAGGGAATCATAAGCCATATCGGTGTGAGGATAGTAGTGTTGAGGGGTTCTTTCAAGGAACACAGGTCTCGGAGCCCGATATCTTCTTCCCCCTGATGCTGCCATAACTATTTCTTCTTTCTATTTACCTTTGGCCATTCCTACAGACCCGCCTTGGATGGATTGGGAGGTTGCTCTGATGGCCGACTGGCTCAAGATTCTGCCCGTTTTTAGACCATTTCCCCGATTTTAATTGCCTCTGCAAAAGGCTTGCCCATGGCCGACATCATATTCTGAAAGTAATCTTCTTCTTAGGCCCGAAGGAAAACAGTGACCATCTCTATCTCATCCATCGGAGGCTTCACTCTTGATGCCTGTTCGTGTCATTTAATAGCGTATTCTCTAAAGCTTTCGGAGGGCTTCTTATTCAAAGTTGCTATGGAGTTCCTGTCTAGCGCGATATAGATATTGTATTGAAATTGCCTGACAAAGTCTCTGGCAATATCGTCCTAAATATGCCAACGTGAGACGTCTTGGTCCATATAACATTCTGAGGCAATGCCGATTAAGCTCTCCCCACCGGCCTCCCGTAGCTGATTGCAATACTTCTTCAAGTGAGCAATGGGGTTGTCGTGCCCGTCATACTTTTCAAATTTTGGTGTTTTGAACCCTGAGGCAAGTGTACATGCGGGAACATACACAGGTCTGTATAGGAGACACTCTTTTGCCCGCTCAAGCCTTGCATATTTTTTAAGCTCTGTTCGAGGCTTCTCATTCTCTTCGCAATCTCATCTTGCTCTGGGGCTTTGGGAGTTTTGTCTTTCCCCGGTGTAAGTTCATATGGCGGTGGCTGAGAGTAAGTATATTGAGGATTATGAGGAGGGTCAGCCTGAAAGACGGGATTTTGGAATGTGAAAACCGAGGGGTCGAAAGCATACTTCGGTAGCGATGGTTGTGTTGTTGCGGAGCATGGTGGAGTCGTGAAGATGTTGGGAGCTATTCCAGACGGGAACACCTGGAGACTGTCACGCCCCAAAATCCGAGGAGCGCGACTGGCGCTCAACCGAGTAAACCCGACTGAACAAGCCTGCTATGTTTCATTCTACCCAAACTATTTCATAAATAAAGAGGGTATATTATCCAAATTAATAAATGCAAAGAAATCTGTTGTTAGCAACCCTCATTTCAATCTTGCTAATTGATTCATTTAGTTTTCAAAATATTACTAGTTTACAAATTTAATGAAAAACATGCTTATCAAGTACCAAAAGTTCTAGCCCGAACTCCCAACATCAGCCACCACCCACTATAGTCTACGGAGCCTCTAAACACAAGATAAAAGCAACAGAGAAATGCCGGTAACAAGGCTCCGGCTATACCTCAAAATGTATCCCGAAAATGAACAAAAGATACATAACATGACCCTGGGATGGAGTGGGGCTCACCAACACAGCTGAATAAAAGTAGAGGAAGTGCTACTGCCGGCGGACTGGAGTACCTGCTATAGAACAACCTACAATCATAACACGAATGTAGCGCCCCCGACAAAAGGGATGTTAGTGCCGTTGAATAGCACTAGTATGTAAGGCTAAAAGTCCTATTTCAGATTAGAATATCCATACAAGCCAAGAATCCACAAACAGTAAGTCAAGATCAACAATATTCTAACACCCAATTTTGAAACATGTTAGTCCTCTACTTTATTAAAATAAAATATATAATTTTTATTTGGTTGGGAGACCTCTAGCACCGATATAAGTTTTACCACCGTCTTTGTTAGCACGGAGTCCGATCACGACCCGATCGGCTAAGTCATCCCTTTTTAGAGACATATACCACATCACAAATTTCCAGTTTTTAATTTCCCAGGTATCTAATTTCCAGATTTGTTGATTTCCAGCACTATACCACCATGTGTGCGGTATGGCGTCCGATCACGGCCCGATCGGCTAAGCTGTCTTCCCACATATGCCGTGTGGGTTGGCGTTACCAAATTACAATGTTGCCAAGATTATCCCAGTTAAGGGGAATAAGCTCGATGCACCCCTACACCGGAACGTGTAGTTTTAGGAATGAGTCTTATGACCTATCCTTCCTCGGTGTTGCTAAAGATACTCCCGAAAACATATTTGATTCAATTTAGTATTGCACACAATTGTAGTATAAATACGAGTATACGAATATATCATAGATGCAACCATGCATACCTCAATATCCTTCACCATTTATATATTCCAATTAGTATTTCCAGTCACCAACAACAGTATTTCCTTGGTTCATTTGGCCATTCAAAGATTCTTTATTCCTGGCACGGTGGACGTATTCGGTTTCTCGCATTTTTAACCCTTTATTTCCAAAGATCACCAACCAATATCAATGTACCAAATATTCCGGAAGTTATGTATTTTTAAATTCAACAGAGATAGAACGAACAAGCATGAGGGACTCTTCTCAAAGAGGAATATATCAACCAACAATTATATTACACATTGAGCGTATCTATAAGGCAAAGCATTATATAAAACAACCACTTATGGGCATATTTCGGGTACAAGACCTTTAGGCCATTCTACTTTTGTAAGTTAGTTCATAAGATTTGAGACTTATTTTATATTTGTTTCACACTTCCTTATTCGATTCATTTCCATATATCATTACCTCTCATCAATAAGTAGGCCAAGTAGACATAATCGACCAAGTCATTTAATACACACAATAGCAACTTGGAGCGTTAAACAGAGCAATTCTTCTCACCCAATTAGCATGCTAAACTTCTTTTGGGAGGCGACTCAGGACTATACAATTTTGGTAGGTAAACCACACTTAAACTTACAAACAAATATGGAATTCACTTCCGAGAGAGAAACTTTAGCCTACATACCTCGATTGAGCTTTCCTTAACTCCTACTATACTCCGAGACTCTTAGCAACGTCAATATCTTAGGAACATGACAAATCGAACCACAAATTAGAGAGGTGATCATATTTCTAGTTCATTTGAGCATATTTTCAAACACTAAGTGTGTATCATGCTTTTAAAACCATTTTGTGAAAGATCCTACCATCCCTCATCCCATCCTTAGCTCAAGACCTAACAAAATACTCTTAAGAACTCATGCATGAAAGATATCCACTTCTATCCTCATCAATTACCCTTCTAATGATTTATCCTAGTTATAACTAGAAATTAAGAGCTTGGATTATAGACCCTTACCTTTTTGTAAGATGACCAAGGTGCCTTTCTTGACAAATCTTCAAGATTTAAGCAAGAGCTTTAGGAGAAATATTGATGAAGAACCCCTTCTCCCTCTAGGACCCCTTCTTTCTCTGTAAATGTATCAGAAAATAAGCCTAAAATGAAGGGTAGGGTGTAATATATCGACATGGGGTCGGGTTATAAAATTAGAAAATTGGAGCCCCGAGTCAAGTATGCGATCGCAGAGTAAACATGCGGTCCGCATAATGGACCGCAAAATGCTCCCCAAAAACTAAACATTCTGACTCAGTCTGCGGTAAGAATGTGTTCCGCATTCATGTTCTGCGGTCGCGAAGTGCACCGCAGAACTGACCCTCGCAAAAGTCAAAGGAAAATATGCGATGACTATTCGGTCCGCATTTCGATTATGTGACCGCATTTCGACCGCATTACTCACTTCAATTTTAACCAACATTCTGCCTCACTCTGCGGCATATATCCGGTCCGCATTTCGATCATGCGACCGCATTCTGGAGCACATTTCTTGCATTTTTTTCTGGAAACTTATTTTTGACTTTTTAATGCATTATTCAATCCAAAAAGGTCCGCTCGCCGCGAAGCATATTTACTAATTTCTAACACATGTTCCTAACTTGGCACCACGGGATCCGGGTTTTCGAGTAGGGATTTCATGGGGCCTTACAGGGACGACCCTCAGAAGGTGTTCCTAGGAAGTGAGCAGTTATAGTAGGCTGCCCCAACGGAGTTTTTGGGTGGCTAATGGGGACAGTAGTAGCACCTCCAGATCTAGGAAATAGCTCCGGGAATCCGGGGATGGTGCTTGGAGGTTCCTTTCCATTTTTCCAAGCATCCCAAATTTCCATGGGTCACACGCGCAATATCCGATTCTCTTCAGTTGTAAGGGACTCAGAGGCTGGGACCCCCTAGATGGGGCTGTCTTCGGATATGGGAATTGCAGGCAGAGTCATATCTGTAGACATTTCTATGCTGCCCCTTGATCTAGTGAAGTATGGATGTGATGCCAGCTTACCACAAACCAACCACCGTTTCTACAAGCTAAGCTGGAAATGACAGCAACAACGGTTAGTTTGAAATAAATAACAGATAGCGAACCGCACATTGGAGTGTGATGCACCTATACAGTTAAATGAATATCTACATGTTCGCTACGGTTGCATGAGTCATCCCGACTTTTCTCTTGTTCCCTTCGTTTTTCTTTCTCTTTTTGTTTTTCTTTTCCCTATGTTTGTTGTTTTTCTCTTCTTCTTTTTTTCATTTCCTGCTTTTCCTTTTCTTTGCTCTGGTATTCCCTTGATACCTTATTTTCTTCTTTTGCGTTTCTTTTTCTCTCTTGTTCTTTCTTTTATTTATTTCCCTCGCCTTTCTCTTTTCTCCTTTTCTTAGGATTACGGTTGAATCTTATGTAGATTGCCTACAATATCATGGCCCCGCATAAATCAGACCTGACGTAATTCTTGCAAAATAAATGTAAAATAGAAGCAAAATGTTTTGGGATTTTCGATTTTATTGGTAGCAAATACTTTGATTACAAAGACTCAAAACTGACAGATTAAAACACATAATAGACTCTGACAATAAGAAGAACTACAGACTCCACCATCAACTATTCTATTTCAAAAGAAAATACAGACTCAATCAACTGACAGACTCTTAGTGAAAAGAAAATACAGACTCAAATAACTGACAGACTCTAGCAGAAAAGAAAATACAAACTCAAATGACCATCATGAATACATTAAAGCTCCTGGTGCCCACGGGACATCGTTCGGTCTCGCCACGGGCCTATATGCAAGATCCTTTTGAAGTCTGTCCAAGTCACTCATTATTTGTTTAACGAATACCATCACCAATTCAAAAAAGATGGTGCGAGTCATGTTCTCACACACTTGGAATTTCGCAGTAATGTAGTGAGCAACGGTTAGGATTATCTCTCCAATCCTGCCTTTTTCTTGAAGCAACCGCACTATCTGTTGGGCCCTGGCCTCTAAAGTCTGCTCGACTACCTGGTTTTGTTCCTGGAGTCGTTGCAAGTCCATTTCTAATTGTGTCAATGCCTTGTAGCAATGCTCTCTTTCAATCTTGAATTCTTTTGCCTGTTTGATCATTTTGTTCTCTGTGGCGATGACCTTTTTCTTTAATCCCGTGACCTCATTATCGTATTCTTCTTTCAACTGCTTAACCATGCGGGCTTGTTCTTCCTCGTTTTTATCCAATTATTTTCGAACCCCGGCTAATTCTCTTTCTGCTTTGTTGAGGTCAAAATTGTAGTCATTCACTTTTTGCCTCAGATTTTCTATAAGTTTTGCATCTTCGGCATTCCTGACGGGATCTTCGGCCGCTATCTTCATCTTTTGAATTTGGGCTCGTAAGGGTTCATTCTCTTTGGCCAATTTCTTCTTCTCACCCTCATCGGCTGCCGCTTGCACACTATTTTCGAACTGAAGGTCTCGGACCAGCCTTTCCAATTCTCCTATTTTGGTCCTGTATTCATTTTCTTTAGCTAATCAGGCCCACTGTTCTTGTGATGATTCGACAAAATCCTAGAGGTGAGGTCTTTTGGCCGGCCTCCCAAATGTAACTTCCCTTCTATACCAGGCATGATACTCAGGTGACACTTCTCCTTTAAATCGATCCCGTACACAGGTATTTGCCACAAAGTATTGACATTCGCTCCCAGATCTGGCGGACCCTTGCTTCAGGAAGCTGGCCATCAGGACCAATCTTAACTACTTGGATACTAAGATCGTCGTCCTTTGGCACTACTTGGCATCTGCCAAGTTGCCTTAACACTCGATACGGAGCATAAGGCTGAATGCTCTTAAGACCCATCAAGAGGAAGTGCGGGCTCGCTGCTGGCATATATATGATTTCATATATAGGTAACCATCCAAACGTCCACTCTATTTGATTGGCAGTGAGGGACCGAAAGTATGATGTCCAACCCGTGACTCCTTCCGGCAGGCTGACCCCCTTAATCCTCGTATAAAACTCCTCTATACAGGTTTTCTCTGTAGAACCATAACTCAGGAACTGAAGACGATGGCATAGGTGTTCGGTCATCCACATTGGCAACAATAGATTGCACCACTCAAATAAGTCTCCTCCGGCTTTGCAGGCTGTGAGAGCGCTGAAGATTTCAGCTAATATCATGGGCGCAAGAGTGCTTTTGGCTTGAGTGAGTAAAGTGCTGACGACCCCGGCTACCTTTATGTGAATATTTCCATCTTTCCTCGGGAATACCAAAAGCCCCAAAATTACCACCATAAAAGCAAAACGTCTATGTTCTTCCTATTTTTGGGGGTTTCCTTTGCTATATATCTTGTTTTTCGGGTTATTGAACCCTCCGATGTGGCCATATCTATGGTATAGGAAGTGTGGAGTACAAAATTCATTCACCAAATCCATGTTGTGGACTGTCCTGCTTATCTTCAGTGAGTATAAGAATTTATGCACGGCACGATTCTCGGGGCAACCAAGTACTTGTGTCTTAAAGGAACCTCAACACTTCAGATGTACCCAGCTATTTCTTCTAAGGTCGGGGTGAGTTCATAGTCTGAAAAATGGAACACGTTGTGCGTCGGGTCCCAGCATGTAACTAATGACCTTATGATGTCTCCCCGAGGCACAATCTCCAAAAAACTGGTAAGCCCTTTCAAATTGTTTTTGACTTCATCTTGCCCTTCTTCTCCTAGATCGTTCCACCACAGACCCAACTCCAAAGGGATTTATGCATGATTGAGAAAGGTTCGTTTTGAATCATGCTCATCATGCACATTTATTAAGGTGATTTAATCACTTATTTTGTCCTAAAAGGGAAAAATGATACTATTTTTTTTTCAAATTTCTAATTTAACACAAACAACCGGTTTTGCAGATACGGCCTTTCAGCACTTAGGGAAGAAGATTTTAAGGTTGTGCCCGCTAACCGTTGAAAATGGCCCAAGGTGGCTGTTCTTGCAAAAATAGCCTTCCGGTGCCCTTTTAGGGACATTCGGCTTGTTTTAGACAAGAATGGCCCCACCTGACTTATTCATGACAAAATTAATTTTTTTGTTATTTTTGGCTACTTTTGCATAAGGGAAGTTGGACCCGATGAGGGTTGCCTACGTATCCCACACCCTGTGGGAATCAAACTGGCGTAGTTTGGGCAGATTTGCCAAAATCAAAACTATTTTGAACAACAATTTTCTTTCTATTTTTCAAATATTTTTCTCTCCTTTTTTTTTCATTTTTCAAAAATCCGGCAGCATTTCGGTACTATTTGGGCATTGGTTTTGTTTTGAAATGGTCACCCTCACTTAGTCCTAACACTGTTTTTTCTCAATTTTCACTCATTTAGAAAAGCCAATCAACATGCAAAGCCAAGCAAATAAATGCGCAAGTAGCACGTAAGATGCATCAGAGTGGTCAATTCATTTTAGGTCACCTGTCCTAGACGGACCCAACCACAGTGTTGAGTCCCTAAGTCAAATGCACATGATGCAAACAAATGTCCTACTAGGGATACGGTATGAGGTTGAGTTATTCTAGGTTCAAAACTTGGGTATACGTTCTAGATTGTGTACCCGAGCGGACAACTCGAGTCGAAGTGGGGGCTACGTACCGGGAACCAAAAGGCCATCCGGCTTAGTAATTTGTCTGGCCTCTTTCTTATTTTAAGGTATGACACTAACAGAATAGGGAGTCTCAACCAGTGAGCACATCCCCGGAGAAGAGAAGAGAAGGGTTTCGTAACAATTTTATATGTACAATTCAGATAATATCAAAGCGGTATAGCACTTAGCACATTTAGCATGAAACATGTAAGAAAATCAGACAAAGCCAAATATAATAATTATACTAAGCTCGAATTCTTGAACCCTGAATCGATATTCTGGGTTCGTGTTCACCAGCAGAGTCGCCAGAGCTGTCAGACCTCCTTTTTACACACCCACCCCGAGGGATAATTTATAAGGGAGTTTTTCTATTTAAAGTGACATTATTCAAAATGGGATTATTTGTTTATTTTTAGAGTCGCCACTTGGGATATGATTAGCTTTTGGTGTCCCAAGTCACCGGTTTAACTTGAATCCCAAATCGAGGAAAATTTCGACTTCCCAGTTGGAGTCTGCGAGCCAGAAATTCTGAATAAGGAATTCTGTTGACCCGTGGGAAGGTATTAGGCACCCTGGATCCCGTGGTTCTAGAACGGTCACTTAAATTATTATAATTGGCTAAACATCTAATTTTAATACATGGTTTAACTTATGTGCTTTTAAAACTTTAAAACACTTTTATTATTATTTTAAAGAGAATTCCAATGTCATGAAAACGCGTCTCAAACCACATCACATAAATGCACCCCCGATTTTTGACACATTTTGACTTCATTGAGATTTGGATTTGGGTCACATAAATGTGCACCCGAGTTGAGGAAGGTAATATTATTTAAGTAACGGTCCTAAAGCAACTAGCGTATTATTAACTTTGTGGGAAGCCATGAAATTCGCTAAATGGCACATCCTGAATTCTAAGGTTGAGTTAAACCCAATTAAAGTGAGGGCCACGCATTTTGTTATTTTATTTGGGCGCGGCGCACCTCGTTTTTATTTTAAAGGCAAACCTAAAGTGAACTACGATTTTCTATTTAATTTTGCCTCTAACAAGGCCTAAATACTTAATACCATCAATTGCTATTATTTACCAAATAATACTATGAAGTCCAATCTTCAGTAAATCTTTTGGGCCTCCACGATTGGCCCAGGACTGTAAACCTACAACCAGATTCATGAGGATAGTGAATTAACACTATAATTTCTGAAAATTTAAGAGCAAGCTCAAGGTGATTAACTAACATGGCTATCAACTAAACGTTGACTCTTCGATTTCAGCATCATGTTATTATGGAGGTGAGATTAAGGCAGTAAATTGTCATATGCAAGACACAAAGTGATGAACACAAATAGCTTGATGACTCGAGAACAAAGGATTAGTTTCAGAAATTGAGGCCAATTAGACTCAACAAATCGACATATATATAGACACATAAAATCCGAATCCAAACAGACTTAATTTTCAGATTTAATTTTTTATGGAATAAAGAAGCATCTGACATCCATTCAATAACTTATTAGCCTATGATATTCAAAATCCAACCACTAGCTAATACTCCAAAACAAATAATCACTGATTTGAATTACTTAATGCAGAGTATGATTACCAGCCATCAATATCCCCTAAACGTGTGAGTCTCAACCCGTAATTAAACATGCATAATTACATTAAAAGAACAAGCTAATAGACCTACTTGCTTCCAGCAGAAATGAAGAGTAGTATGAATCTCAAAGTATTGTCACTACACTAAATGAACAAGCTAGATTACAAGCAGTCCAAACAGTCATATTAACATACATGATATAACATTCCAAATGAGCACAAAGATGAAAATGTATGTAAACCAAAGTGGAACACGGCTTGCTCTTCGATTTCTTTTCCAACTTGATTACATTTAGCTCAAAATCACAGGTATCATTTAAGGTTGAGGCAAGTACCTGGAAATGTGTTGAAAATGAGAAAAGGAAATATCAGCAACAATAAACAGCAGGCAGCAGCAGCCAAAATTCAATCAGCAACAAATAAACAAGTTTCAGCCCAGCAATGGACTCAAATAAAACCCAGAATGACTTGTAGAAGAACAGCAACAACAAATACCCAAAATAAATCTGACTGAACCACAATATACTCTAGACTAAACTCGGAAAACTTCTGAAACTTTTAACAACCAAACACCACAAGGCTTAGGCCATTTTATCCTTATCTAAACTGAAAATCTGGAGTTAACAGCTGGAACTTGAATTTACTCTAAGAGACTTTAATAGAATATTAATTTTTTGGGTTTTTGTGCTATGTTTTTGGTTTTTTATGGAGATTTAAGATCTATAATGAGCTCTCTAACTCTAAAACTTCAGATTTGGCTTTTGAATTTGAAATTCAAATTTTCACATTTTCACAACTTGCAGAAAGTGTTTTTGGTGGGAATTTTGGAGGCTGGAATTTTTTTAGGGAATTTTCAGATTGTGAAACTTGTGAAAGAAGACATGAGGACTGTCTTTTATAGGCAGGAAAGGGAGAGGAAGCTTCTAAAATTCATTCACTCATTTTCTGTCACGCCCCAACCTCAGGAGGCGCGACCGGCGCTCAATCAAGTGAACCCGACTGAGCAAGCCTAACCGAACACTTTCTACCCCAACTCAATATGAATACGAAACTCATGCCTTTGATTAATTTAGACGATAATACATGGTGTATACCACATTACTAATTCATTTCATATCATAAAAATTTACCGTACATAAGCTAGATTCAAGGATTCTATTAGAGTTATAGCTTAAGGAGTTCACAAATTTAGGATCACAGCATATACATATAGTGGACTCCCCGAACCCCCGTACATAACCCACACTAGTGTCTTTGGAGCCTCTAAGGATACAA
>MU776901.1:90339-102633 GCA_026770625.1 Nicotiana glauca | reverse complement strand
TGGTGTAGCATTTAAGAAATGTGAAATAATTCGTGAGATTTGAGACAACATGGTCTCGCAATTCAAGGTCACTCGGGGTGAGTGTAGAGGGACTATGTTATGCGTTGAAGAGAATTAGTATTATTTCCAAAGCAATCAAGGATAAATAGGAGGGAAAGGGATTGATTAGCCATAGTTGAATTTGGCATGTTGGGGTCTGTTATCCGTTCATTCAGCATGATCGAGTTATGCATTTGATTTGTGGCGGTACGTGTGAGGTTTGTTGGCCGCCGTAATTGATAACATTCTAAACCATTCTACTATTGTGGCTTGTTATGTGCAAGCAGATTCCGGAAGGGCTATGGTGGCTTGGACCACTACTTGCAGATTTGCATATTCTACAGTTATAGGAATTTACCTGTGTGTTTCTATGAATCTCCTGAAGTGAGTTAAGTGAAAAGTTCGTATATGATGAATTGTTTAAATTTTAACGATTTCGGAGTTATGATGAAAAAAAAATCGTGTTCTATCGTATATTGGCATGTTGGGTGCGGTGAGAGGTATGGAAATTAGAAATGAGGGTCAAGGTTGCAGTTCGGTGTTGACAAGGATGTCACGGGCTCGGACGAGCAAGGAAAGGGTTGAACGATTAGAGTAAATTGGTATTGTCCTCAGCGTCACCTGAGATCGATGTGTTGTGGAAGAGGTTTTGCATCCTGGTTAAGGATTCTGGATCGCTGTTCAGCGTTAGTGCGTCCGATGGTTTAGGTATGCGGACCCGTTATTTATTTCGGAAGATTGTGGGAACGTGTTCCATGGGAAGATTGTACCAGTGTGGCATGTAGCCACTTGTTTGACTAAAGATTTAAATCAAGTATGAGGAATTTGGGTAATATCATTGCTTTGAGAATTTATGCCTGGAGGGCACCTTGTTTATTGGTTTATGAACTGAGGAGGTTTGCTCCGGTTATGACGGTTGTTCTCGTGTGTTATGAGAAGAAGGAAATTAGTATGGACCTTTGAAAGGTCATTGGCTTAATTTGATATGATCTGGATTGACTTGAGGTCGGTGGATGGATTTAAATGTGAATTTCGGCTTTATAGCAGGCCAGTTGTGTTCATTTCAATAATGCGCTCCTTATGGAGTAGTCAGGGTGTCATCTCGTTGTCAGATGTTTCATGAAGTGATACATTGCACCGTGCGAGTTGTGAGACGGCCTGAGAAATTGTGTATGTGTTGAGGACCCGCGTGGGAATGTCGTATTATGAGCGAAATGGCTCTTGAGATTTAGATCATGTATCGCACCTCAGTTGTGCTTGAGTTTTGTAGCCTATAGAGCTATGTGTTTTCTCAGGATGGTATTACGCACTTAGCGTGCTTGCGATCGAAATCCGATATTTTTATTGTAATGAGCAGAGTTAGCTCGAAGTGCAATCTCCTTATGTGAGATCTATGTGTGGATCGGGTGGCATGCCGCCATGGGTATGTTATTTGGATCAGGTGGCACGCCGCCATGGGTATGTTATTTGGATCGGGTGGCACGCCGTCATGTGTATGTTATTTGGATCGGGTTGTGCGCCGCAACAGTGTGATGTCGAGTCTGGCCCTCTATATGTTTTTTTTTGTGTTTAGCTTCCTATCTTCTAAGGAAGGTCTGTAATAGTGCGGGGGTTAGGTAATTCCTTCCAGAGTTCGATTTCCATTTGTATTGTGTTCGGATTGGTGGCCTATTGGCACATTGTGGCATCATATGAGACTTGTGATCGCATTCGAAGTGGCTTATTGCCTGAGCAGTTCGTAGTGGGTAAGATGAGATTATGGGATTTGGGATCAGTGCAATCTGGTTATATGAAGTATATTAAGAAGCGAAGATCATTATTTGGTTCAGAATGTGGTAATGTCTCTTGTCAGAAGTATGGACTCGATGATTGGTTGACTCGGCAGTTGATTATGAATTTCGTCATCTCATCTGTCGTAGCGGTGTTGTAATAGTTAGAGTAAGACCTATGTAGGTCATGAGGTGCAATAGGAGTATCGGATTCGTGGAATTTCGATTAATTCAAACAGAAATATTATTGTGGTCCTATGAGTAAAGTGATGCAAAGTGTGAATTCAGCAGAGTTCTGCAGTCATGTTTGAGTACAACGTATAGTGATTGATACGGTGATCGTATGTTGGAAATAGGCCTGGCATAGAATTTCGGATGTTGGAAATGGGCTCTAAGGTTTAATTGCTTGAGTAAAAAGGAGTATCTTCAGAACTTATCGAGCTAATGTGCTCAACTGAGCTGTGATAGCACGGGAAGGTGCATGAGGTGCTAAACAGTGATTTTAGACTACTCCAGTGTAGTTCTCAACACGTTCGAGGACGAACGTATGTTTAAGTGGGAGAGAATGTAATGACCCGACCGTTCGTTTTGAGCCATAGCGCGTTGTTCAGTAGTCTGAGGCCATGAGCAGCTTCATATCAGGTATTGTGACTTATTCGCATGGTCGGAATTTAAATTCAGGAAGATCGGAGTAAAATTTAAATGAAAAATTCTCAATTGAGAAGCTTAAAGTTGAAAGAATGAACTAGGATTGGAATTTTGAGTAAACTACCACGGAATCAGGATCTGAAGGTTCCAGCAGGTTCGTATGATGATTTCGGACTCGGGCGTATGCTCGGATTGGGTTTTGGATAACCCGAGAGCGTTTTGGCACCTATTGTGGAAGTTATCATTTTAGAAGGAATTTCTTAAGTTTGGCTTGAAGTGCATTTCAGCGTTATCGATGTCCGTTTGGGATTCCGAGAATGGAAATAACTCCGTATGGTGATTCTGGAGTTGGGGGCGCGATCGGAAGTGAGTTCGGAGGTTCGTATATCATTTTGAAGCCATTTGGCTAAAGATAAAAATTTGAAGGTTTTTGGAAGTTTGACCGGAGGTTGACTTTTTGATATCGGGGTCGGAATCCAATTCCGAAAGTTGAAGTCAATCGGACGTGATTTGATAGGTTTAAACATCGAAAATAGAAGTTGGAAAGTTCAAAGTTCATAAAGCTCGAATCGGGGTGTAATTCATGGTTTTAGTGTTGTTTGTTATGATTTGAGGCCTCGAGCAAGTCCGTAATGTGTTTTGGGACTGGTTGGTATGATTGGTTGGGGTCCCGGGGGCCTCGGGTGGATTCCAGGTAGCTAACAGATCGAATCCGGAGTTTGAAGAAGTGCTGAAGTAGCTGGTATCTGGTATTTCCGTTTCTGCGGAAATGGGACCGCAGAAGCGGCCCCGCAGAAGCGAAGAAGAAGCCGCAGAAGCGGACGAGGGCGAGGGCAGCCAGGACCGCAGAAGCGGCCCTTGATCCGCTGATGCGAAACCGCAGAAGTGGTTGGTTGACCACAGAAGCGGAAGGCCTGGAGTGGATGGGAGCCACAAAAGCGGCAAGCGGAAGCGGATAGGGTTCCGCTGAAGCGAAAATGCTGGGCAGTAGGCTTGTTTTAAAATCGTGATTGGGGTTCATTTCTCTCATTTTTCATGGCTTTGGTGATTTTTGGGAGGATTCAAGTGTCGTTCTTCATCAAAAATGTTAAGGTAAGTTATTTCTACCTATTATGAGTTAAATACATTAATTATGTATGGATTTTGTATGAAAATGGGTAGAAAATTGAGGTTTTGATGGAAAACCTAGAAAATTATATTCTTGGAATTTAGCCAAGATTTTTAGTATGAAATTAAGAGAAAATGGTATATTTGAGTTCCTAAGGTCATGGGTAACCTTTATCTTCAAAAAGTTTTGGATTCCGGGCATGTGGGCCCGAGGGCATTTTTGTCATTTCACTAAACGGAGTTGGGAAATTGTATAATTTGAATTGTTAACAAGTATTTGAGCATGTTCTCATTAGTTTGTCGTTAATTGGATAGTTTTGGTGCATTTTGCGTTGGTTCAAGCCTTCGGAAGAATGAAGAATGCCGGTTTTGAGTCTTCGGAGCGAGGTGAGTCTCCTTTCTAATCTTGTGAGGGGGAATTTACCCCATAGGTGAAGTAATTGATTATGTGCTCCTATTTGTGAGGGCTACGTATGCACGAGGTGACGAGAGTCCGTGCGTAGCTACTATTATGCTATTATCCGAGTAGTTACGACCCAAAAACATGTTGTACGTGGATTAATTGTGGACCCATTGGTAGCTTGAATTGCTTAACTCACATTAAATTAGTAAGTGAATTTCTAAAAGGATTAAACTTCATTTCTTAAATTTTTAAAAGAGAATTGGTTTTATTTGAATAAATATTTCCCGATAAGTTCTTATTTGACTGATTGAGCATGTATTTTATATGTGCCTGCGTCGCATGGATGATGCGCGAGCAGGATATGTGTTTATTTATGAAACGGGCAGAACACCTCGGTGAGAATAGATGCATCTATGGTTCGTGGCGCTCGACCCTCGGCAGTGCACAATTTACATTTCTGTTGGAGCGGGCGTCGACCTCGGCATGATTTGCGCATGTCTGTGCAGTTGTCTTGAACTTCATTAAGTTATTATTGCCCTTTTGTGGCTTAAAAATATTTGGATTATATTTAAAGAGAAACTCTGAAAATTTACCTATGAAGGAATTACGTGTTTACTTGTTTCCTCTAGCTGGATTAGAATCATGTTTATAAAATAAATCCACTGTTTGGTATGGATATATTAAGGATGAACAATTATTAGACCATTAGAGAATGTCAAAGTGGCCATCTCGTCTCTACCCCTTCGGGATTAGGCGGGATACTCACCGAGTACACGTTGATTACGTACCCATACTACACTTCTGTGCATTTTTATTGCACAGGTACATATATACTTCTAGCAGCCTACTGGGTGTAGCAGCATGGATAAATTCTGGAACTAGGTGAGCTGCAATTTGCGAGGCAACCCGCAGCTAGTGTAGTTCCTTTCTGCACTTTTATTAGTTATTCCCTGTCCACTGTATACCGGAGAGATGTTGTATTTATTTTACTTATCAGTAGTCGCTCATGCACTTGTGACACCGGGTTTCAGGGATGGGTTTCAACGGATTTGTACTAATTATTATTATTTAAAATTGAATTCAAGTAGTGAAATTTTATTTATGAAAATGGAAGAAAAAACCTTAGATTTTCACAAGTATTAAAAGAGGAATTAATTGATAATTTAGTTGGCTGGCCTGACAGAGATGTCCGGCGTCACCACGATCCTTAGTGGATTTTGGGTCGTGACAAGGTGTGCCATGTCAACAAACATATAATTTATGACCCTCGTAAGATTAGATCAAGGCGTAGATTTGAGGTGTGCCATGAGTAAATTAAATCCTATGGTCCTCACAAATATTAATTTAGGTATTAAAATGAACTTCGTAATTTGCTCTAGGTGCATAATTATATAATTATCACGGTTACTAAAATCCGAGGGTACATTCCATGTGTCCCGGTTCTAATTTCTAACAAGGTTAAATAGAACGTATCGTGAACCACGGGTGCATTTTATGTAGCGTGGCTTGCGATATATTTTAAATAACCTTGAATTAATTCTTTAAATAAATAAAAACGGTTCTAAAGTTTAAAAATTCACATAGGCTTAAAAGTTTTTTAAAATCAAATAAATAGGCCAATAATAACAGTTGAGCGATCCTGCTAAAACTACGGAATTCAGGATTGCCTAACACCTTCTCCCGAGGTAACAGAATTCCTTATCCGGATTTCTGTGTTCGCGGTCTGTAAAACAGAGTCAATCTTTTCTCGATTTGGGAATTTAACCGGTGACTTGGGACACCATAAATTATCTCAAGTGACGACTCTGAATTTTAAATAAAATTATTCCATTTCGATTGTCACTTAAATTGGAAAAAACTTCTTATACCCTTCCGGGAGTAGTAAAAAGGAGGTGTGACAATTATTTCATGGCATGGATACCTTTAAATGCTAGGAGAAGGTTTTTCAAGTGCCCGAAGCATGAGGTAAGTAAATATTTTGTTGAGTTCTTTTAATTATTTCGATTTGCTTATAAATTTGTTTTATTATTTTTTATTTTTAGGATGAAAAATATTCCTAATGGGAATGGCAAGATGAAGAGCTTCCTCCTAGAGTTTCGAATCTCATATGCAGTTTAAAAAAGGAAAGAGAAGCTCTAATCCGTGAAAGAAATGCTCTCCAAAGGAAAATTTGATCTTGAGAATGTTATGATGCTCGTCGATCATGGAGGAATAGAAGCCTTGGAATTAGAAAGAAATGTTCCAATGAAGAAAGTGACCGAGTTAGAGTATTCAGTTGTGCTTGATGCTAACTTTCGGAAGAAGATGTGAATTTTCATGTGTGTATTATTAGGATGTCTTGTTATGTTCTTTGGATCAGTGCGAAATGATATGTAATGTTAGTGTTATTGTAGCTTAATTGTTGTCTTTTATTATGTACTGAAACTTTATGTTTTTATACAAGGATATAATAAAGTCATTGTCGTTCATTTATTGTGTCTATAACTGAGTTTATTTGTTGTGATAATTAGTTTGGTGTTATCAAATAGGTGTCTAAGTAAACTGATATGGAGTTGTGATGCGTTTGAGAAATGATTATTATAACTAACTCATATATGCCCCTGTACAATTCAAACTAGGTCTAACTTGCCCTCACATATATTCCACGTGGCTTTATGAGTCTTCCGTTAGTTATGAAGGCATATACGAGCCCATTTGTTGACGGGAAGGGCATAATAGAGACCAACTTTTTACGGAGGGCTAGCCTGTCCTATTTCATATAGTAAAAGGGTATTTTAGGCCCTTTTCCGTTCTTTAAATTCGTTTGTAATTGTAATAACTATTCTATTCTGATTTAAGCAACTTCTAATATTTTGAAACTGTCTTTAAATATATTCATAAACCCATTAAAAATTCCTCTTTTTCAAATCTATAATCAAATAATGAATTAACTTCATTACTTATATAGTACTCCCTCCGTTTCAGTTTATGTGAACCTATTTCCCTTTTCATCCGTTCCAAAATGAATGATCTCTTTCTAAATATGGAAACAATTTAGCTTAAACTTACAATTTTATCCTTAATGAGAAGCTTTTATAAACATACAAATACTCTGACTCCTTTTTAACTTGTTTAGGACCACAAATTTCAAAAATCTTAATTTTTATTTAAATTTCGCGTCAAATCAAACAGGTTCACGTAAATAGGGGAAATAAACTTTAAATTGCATCTAAAAAATACCTGTCCGCAACGCTTTTAAAAAAGAAATTACTAAAATTTTAAAAAGAAATTCGTACTCGTCCAGCTGTCCAAAAGGACAAAACTTTAAACGGATTACTAAGAACAAATTTGAAACCCTAGGTCCACACTCTACTCCCAGCTGCGGCGACTGAAAACGTTAGCTTTCTCATTTTCTACTCCATTTTTGTTTTCCAAATACGTACAATAGAAAAATGAGATTAGAGCAAATGATATGGGCGATTTTCTCCTTGTTTTTCTTTCTTCTGGCAATGGCTGCCATTGGCAGCCACGCGTTCTGGTTTGTTTCTACCATTGCAGCACCAGAACTGCTGCGCGGAGTCGTATCAGTCCTCCGCGGTTTGCATCCATTTCCAGCACTGATGATGTTTCCTCACTATATTTCTGCCTTCGACAATGTAGGGCCTCTGCTCGCTTTATTAATATTGAAGTTTTTCAACCAATTGAAAGAAGACATCAATATTCCTACAGTATCTCTGTTCCTTTGTGTTTCTTCAACAGCTGTGGGGTTTTTTTGCTTGCTGATGTTGGTCAGGCCTGTTACTAATGACTTCGGGATACTGTCTGGACTTTGTCTCCTTTCTTTTTGTCTTGGCTTACAAGAGTTTGATTTTGGATGGCCTACTTGGCTAGCGCTCAGCCTTTCTTGTTTGATCGTGCTTCTTCGAGTTTATTTGGAGACGCGGGCTGAGAATCATGCTTTACGTGTTGCTGCTGCACGTGCTGCTGTTGATGTTGCTGTTGATGCTGCACGTGTTTTTTATGATGCACGTGCTGCTATTGATGCCGCACTTGCTGCTATTGCTGCTGCACATGCTGCTGTTGATGCTGCAGCTGCTGGACTTGATGGTTAGTAATGAAGGGAAAAATTCAAGCTTTTCTAATAGTAGTATAGACTTATATTTGGTGGCGGATCTAGTCTTTTGGCATCGGGTTCAATTGAACCAATAATTTTTGATACGGAATATAAATATAGATGTAAGAATTCATTAAAATTACAAAAAATAGTAGATATGAGTATGACCCATAATTTTAGAAATACAATGGGTTTAATGGTGAGAACCTTCGAAGCTGAACCCATAAAGTTTAAATCCTAGATCCGCGGTTATAGTTATGATCTAATAAGTTATTTAGCTGTAGTAATATTAGTTTTATTACTACAAAGTTGTCTATATTGTGCTGCTGTAATTACAAAGTGGCGTTTAATGGTAAAAAGAATTACTACTACTAATGGAACTCAAATCTTTTTTGGTAATTATAACTTGTCACTTAATTCAATTTCTTGTTTCGAATTGACGACAAAGTTAATCATATTATAAGGCTAGCTAGTAGCTGAAGTAACAAATAAAAAGATACTACCTACAAGCTAAGTATTACAAAAAGCATAAAAAACTATAGCAAGCTTAAAGTTTACTGGTTTTGGTTTGGTGATTAGCTAAGTAATAAAGTTGAACAGAAAAAAATGAAAGAAATAAGGTATTTTGAGTAATTGGACAGATTGGTTTTGACCAATTAATTGTTTAACTATGAAGGGTTTGGGTCATAACCATTTATTGAGGCAGCTTTTTGCAGGTGCCAAATGAGGAAAAAGCAGACTGAGTTTATTTATTGCTAGTTTCCATGCGTTTGTAAAATATATATGCAAAACTATACCATGTTTAAGTTTATGTCGTTCGGTAAATGAATAAGGAACTTATACTAACTCAATTATGCAGTCAAACTTCTTTATAACAGTTTCGTTTGTTCCGATATTTTTTTATTGTTATAGTGAAGTGCGGTTAGAAGACATATTTTATAACGTAACATAAAAATTTGATTCCAAAGAAAATTTATTTTTATAATGAATGACTATTATATAGATATTGTTATAGAGATGTTTGACTATATGTCATGTACTCCAAAATAAATGGTGTAAATTCATAAAATAGACCTGATCATGAATTTGGAAGAGAAACTAATTGAGACCTTGGACCTTAAGCAACTAAGAGGTTCATTCTGGAAATTTTGTTTTTCTTAAATGAGTTAATACTCTAAAATTGTCGTAAATTATCATATTTTTGTCAGTTTTCTACTTAAATTATTCAGTGTCCCCAAAATACCCCTGAATTATATTGTCCTTTATATTAAAACTCACTCGTTGCTGACCTGACATAACATGTGTAAATACTTGCTTGGGAGCGCGTGACAGCTAAAAAAAGTCATAAAAATGGCTCACATGACAGAAAATAATGCCTAATTAGCCTAACCCTCTTTTACATTTATTTTTTTAATAAATATTCTCCTTATTTCAATTATATCCTCCTTTCTCCCTCATTTTTTCACCATTCTTCCTTCTATTATCTTTCTTCTTTATATTTTACCTTATTCTTCATTTTTAACCTTTTTTCTTCAGTTTTCCATATAGGTTTCCTCTGGTAAGATTTCTCCCTCTCTCGTTTCCTCTGAAATGATTTATTCTCTTTCTTGTTTTAGTTTTCTTTCATGTCTTTCACATATTATTGAAAAAAATACTAATTTAAATCATCTTATTAAACTCAATACCTTGTAGAGAATAAAGCTAAATCTGTTGAAAAATCTTTATGTAATCTTTAATTAGAGAATGTAATTGTTCGCCAATTAATTTTTATCTAAGAAATTTTATTTTGTGTAATTTTTTTTATATAATATAAGATTTTTTTAAGAAATGCAACACTATATGCCTTAATTTATATTTTTATTGTGCTACAAAGTGAATATAAACAAGGACTTATTCAATTGGAGTTAATTAGCATAAAGCACAATCACAATTAAAATTAACACAGTATATTAGATACTATATTGGCCAAAACTTCTAAAATTAATCAATCATATGAGAGTAATACATCAAGAATAAATTGTATAAAAGACTTTGTACAAATCATAAGTTAATTGGTTATACAAACACACCTTTAAAAGTCCAACATGGATTTTAATATATAGGAGAACATAGTTCGGGGGAGAGCAGGGTTTGGGGATACCAGATAGTTTAAGTAGGTAACTGATAAAAAAAATGATAGTTTAGGCAGGTTTCTATAAGAATGCAATGAATGGGTTTTTAATATGAAGGGCAACATAGTTCAAGGGGTTTTGAGGACACAAAATAGTTTAAGTAGGAAATTGACAAAAATTTAATAGTTTAGGGAGATTTTAGGGTTTAATCCTTCTTAAATAGCAAGCACATGCCGTAGGACTAGCCTGACTAATTTGAAACCGCGAGGTAAAGCACTCTATACTAAGAAATTTTCTAAGAGGGTGTTCAACTAAGCTTATAAGCTGGTCAAACTGGCTTATAAGCATTTTTTGGCTTATCTACGTGTTTGGTAAAATTAAAAGTACATATAAGTTAAGTATTTATAAACCAAAAATAAGCCAAAAGCCCCCAACTTATCAAATTTCAGCTTATAAGCAGTTTAAATTTGACCAAAATATTTACTATTTTATTCCTAAAATACTTTTTTTTAAACAAAACTCTTCGTATACCTAGTTCTTTAGCTGCATAGTATATTTCAACACTTTTATTCAAACACGTAACTGCTTATTTTTTAAATCAGCTTCAGCACTTAAAATTACTTTTCAACACCTAATGTTTATCAGCTATTCTAAATCAGCTGCGGCGAACGGGCTCTAATTCAAGAATAATATATTCCATAGTAGTAGCAATACTTAAGGGAGTGTGAGGCTCTTAGTTAACTTGCTTTTGAATCTTATTACAACTTTAATCTCATAGTAGTATCATTATAACCTATGTTGCTCGAATTCTTCAAAATGTCAGGTGTGTATTAATATTGGATCCTCCAAATAAAATTTATATATTTTAGGAGGATCCGACAATGGTGCAGTAATAATTTTGGAATATTTAAGCAACATAGATAATAACTATCCTATTGGTAATAACAGAGAAAAAAGAATTTTTTTTTAAAAGGACATTGTATTTGTAGGTGGATATACTCTTTGAAGTTCAATTGTTTCACTCTATCCCCATTATTTGAAACATTTAAGAGTCGTTTGGTAGGTTGTATTAGAGAAAATAATGTATGTAGCAGCTTTGATATCATTAATCCTTTGTTTAGTACAGTTTTTCAACATATCTATAACTAATAGAAGTATTAGTTATACACCTTTTTTGGTATTATATTATGTATAACTAATATATAGCAAATCCATGGTATTAGCAATACCTATCCTATTAATATATGGATAAGCATGGTTATATATAAAATTACCCTTGAAGTCCCTCAAAGCTAAATAATGTGGAGGGTATTTTTGTAAACAAATATTTTCTACAGAACTATTATTATACATCCTACCAAACAACCCCTTAAGGTTACAAGTGAGTACATATGTAATAGACAAATTGAATTTCCATTTACATATATAGTTCTATAATTTATTCGAAACATAAAATTAATAAGAAGATTAGAAACAGCAAAACTGAAGAAATTATATATGAAATTTCTATGTAAAGTACATTTATTGAGTAGATATAATCGTTTGGACTCTCATTCTTTTTTTTTTTTTTGACATGCAATCAGTACTATAGACAGGAGGAACTAAGTAATGTCTCAGGTAAAGCTTATTAAATTAGGAGTATCTAATTCAACATCAATAGGATTAATGCACCCCGTTATTACAAGACACTCGAGCCTTTCACTTGAAATGTCCAATTTTTTCAACTCTTTGCAACTGAATAAGCAAGTACAAGGCTTCAATATTGGCTAGATTTGCAAAAATGTCATCAAGCCATTTTTGCAGTGATGGCCACACAAGAGAAGTACAAACTTTTCAAGGCTTTGCAAGCATTTATTCTAATGGGATTTTTACCTACCTATACCATATATGAAACTTTATTATCCTAAATGTGCATAGTTTGTTAATTACCCCTCCAGTCCACGTTTTACTTACAAATTTTATACCATTTGACTATTAGGCATTAAAAATGCAGAATATTCCCTAAAAAAAGGGCTAAAATTAAGGAGAGAATCTTGTGTTAATTGATTTTTTAGTTTTGATCTTTCTCTCTTAGCTTATAGCCTCTGCTCTTTCTCGTTGTTCTCCTTTCTTCATTTTTTTTTT
>MU776901.1:46367-75731 GCA_026770625.1 Nicotiana glauca | reverse complement strand
TCTTGTGTGGACGAGTTGAATTGGAGTGGTTTTGATAAGAAATGAGACACTTAGTCTCTTTAAGGAAGGTTTGTGTTGGAAAAGTCAATCGGACGTTGACTTATGTGTTAGAGGGATCGGATTTGAATTCCGATGATTCGGTTAGCTTCGGGGGGTGATTTATGACTTAGGAGTGTGATCGAAAGTAATTTTGGAGGTCCGGTGTAGAATTAGGCTTGAATTGGCGAAGTTAGTATTTTGGCGATTTCCGGTTGATAGGTGAGATTTTGATCCAGGAGTAGGAATGGAATTCCGAGAGTTGATGTAGCTCCGTTAAGTGATTTGGGATGCGTGTGCAAAATTTCAGGTCATTCGAACGTGGTTTGGTTGGGTTTTCGATCGAATGCGTGTTTTAGAAGTTTTAAAAGAACTTAGGCTTGAATTCGATGTAATTCGATGATTTTAGTGTTAGTTGAGGTATTTTGGTGGTTGGAGCAAGTTTGGATGATGTTTTAAGATATGTTGGTGCGTTTGGTTGAGGTCCCGGGGGCCTCGGGGTGATTTCGGATGGCTAACGGGAATTTTTAAAGTTGGAAAATGCTGCAAAAATGCAACAGTCAGTGCAGAGCAATTTTGCTCTATGCGATCGCATAGAATGTGATGCGATCGCATAGGGTTAGCTGCAGTGCAATGGAATTTTGTTCTATGCGATCACATAGGGTTAGCTACAGTGCCCGGGAATTTTGTTCTATGCGATCGCATGAGCTCTAATGCGATCGCATAGGGTTAGCTACAGTACCCGGACAGAATGTTAAAAATATATCATTCGCGAACCAAACCCATTTTCCCACCATTTTGGAGCAACCTTGAGAGCTTTTGGATGGGAATTGAAGGGGTTTTGGCGGGAAGTGATTGGAGGTAAGTCCTATGAACTAAATACATGATTATATTGTGAAATCATCCTTGAAATTCATGAAAATATAGCCAAATTGTAAGAAATTAGGGCTTGAAATTAAAATTCTAAATTTGGGATTTGAGGGGCCATTTGTGGTCTGATTTGAGAGATTTTTGTATGTATAGACTCGTGGAGAGATAAGGAACCCAATGACGTAAAAATTTCTAAATTTCGAGACGTGGGCCCGGGGCTCAGGTTTTGTTAAATTCGTGGATTTTGATATTTTCCGAGAGGGGATAGTGTCTCTTTAGCATAATGCAACATATTCATTGTGATTTTGAGCGGATTCGTCGCACGAGGAGGCTAATTTGAGAGGCAAGGGCATAGCGAGCTAGACTTTGACCGTCTTGAGGTGAGCAATTGATGTCCTGAGGGTTTGAAACCCGAAATTTCACATCGTAATGCTATATTGAGGTGACTTGCACGCCGGGTAATGGGCGTGGGGTAGAGCACCGTTGGGAATTATGACTTGGTCCGTCCCGAGAGATGTTTTTTACCGTGTTTTCTACTTGAACTAAATTGAGAATCATCCTTACTTGGATTTAATTGTTACATTTGGGCTTCTTGCCAATTATTTGAATCCTTCAGGGATTGATATCACTGTTTTCGCATACTTTGCATATCATTTGATCTCAGTCCAAGGTTTTAAATACTATTTTGCAAACTCAGCCATCCTCCTAAGATTGAAAATTAAATGATATTTTGGGCTGAGAGCCACTGTTTTATAAATGCCCAAGGGGCTTATGATGGTTTCTGGACTGAGCATGGATCGGGTTGCGCTGCAGCAGTATTACATTGATATTGAGGCCGAGATCCTGGTTGAGTACATTGATATTGAGGTCAAGAGCCTGGTTGATTATACTGATATTGATATGAGGCCGAGGGCCTAGATTTGATGCCACGAGATGGCTTGATATTGCGCTTGGGCTGTAGGAGCCCCTTCGGAGTCTGTACACACCCCAGTGAGCGTCGTCGACGATAAATAAATGGATGGCTCGAGTTGCACGCCGCAGTGGGTACCAGAGTTTATCGCCATATTCATTGCATTGCATCTCATGCATTGTTCTTTATCTATTATACCTGCCTTCGTATCTGTACTCTGATTTCATTGACTTGTTGCTTTACTATTTGATGTTCTAAACTGCCAGTTATAATTTACCTTGTATTTTCCATGATTTCTTATTCTCAACCTTTATTTATGTTTATTACTCACTGGGTCGGAGTACTCACATTACTCCCTGCACCTTGTGTGCAGATCCAGGTACACTACAGGCTGAGTGAGGATTTGTTTAGCTGAGCAGCAGTATCCGGGAGTATCGAGGTAGCTGCATGGCGTTCGCAGCCTTGATCTCTCCCATCTATCTCTATCCTTTTATTCCGCATTTTTCCTAGACAAACTTGTAATAGGTGGATATTCTGTATTAGAGGCTCATGTTCGTGACACCGGATTCTATTGGGCTATGTTGTGGTATTCTAATTGAACTTCTGTAGATTTTATTATTATTTATAAACTTGAAAGTTATGAGTTAGTAATTCCCTGTGTTATTTATCTATAATCTGATTAAGAATTTGGGATAATGTTGTTGAATGGTCGGGCTTGCCTAGCAGTGTGTTGGGCGTCATCACGACCGGGTTTGGGGTTGTGACAAGTTGGTATCAGAGCCTAGGTTACTTGGTCTCGCGAGTCATGAGCCGATTTAGTAGAGTCTCGCGGATCGATACGGAGAAGTCTGTATTTATCCTCGAGAGGCTGTAGAACCTTTAGGAAAACTTCACATTCTTGAATTCTTATCGTGCGTCCTTGATTCATCTTGAAAAGAAACTTTTGAAATTCCTTCCACGCGTTCGTATGCGCGCATGAGCGCTCAGTATCAGATGTGCCTCGATGGCTTATGCTTCCCCGATCGAGGGGCGAGGTGTAATCTCTGTGAGTTTATGGTGGGCCAGTCTGGAGGACTTAAGGTTGGATCTTTGCCTATAGCTGGAGCGCCGAGGTGGTGATTGTGTGAACAAGTGTTTTTGAACTTATATTTTTGGTAGTGTCCCCGTTAGTAGAAATGACGGCTGTGGCTATGTGAGGAGTATATTAGTACTACGAGGCGTATCCATATGAATTGGAAGCGACGAGAAGGGGTCTGTTGAATGATGGGAGAATTAGTAGATGCTTGAAGTCTATCTTGATTCAAGTTATGGCCCGAGTTATGGGTGTGTGAAGAATCTTTTCATGACTCCTAGTTGAGAGTGAAGTAAATTTCATGTCGCGGTATGAGTACAAACTCAGGAAGATCAAGTGAATGCGTAATGCTTATGGCGGTGGAAGGTATACGAAAATATTATATTGAGGCAAAGCAGGTAGGTTATCTCCCGCGAAGTGTGCTGAGGCGGTGTGATCATCATGTGAATGACGAAAGATCTCATGTGCAAATGAATTATAAGTGTTGAAGTTTGAAATTTTTGGTTCACTTAAGAGAGTGAGTTTAACTGTTGCGAGATTGCCAAAGAGTTAAAGTACTAGATTAAATGTGTTTACACAAGCTTACAGAGGATTTGAGTTTAACCTCACTATGGTATTTAGGCAACAATGGAGTATATGCGTTATGAGTATAGTGTGTTGTGATCTATGGCTTCGAGCCAAGTTGGGGAGCTTGCTATTGGTTAGCGGATTGTGCATTTATGTACTATGTTAGTTCTGATTTGATGCATGCTGGTGAATCAGTTCTGGTTGTAGAAATTAGGCTGAGAATGGCATGAGTGAAGGAAAATTTTTGACAAGATGTCATGAGCTCGGATGAGCAGGAGATAAGTATCGATGTTTACGGTAAGTTGGTATTGTCTTCAGCGTCACCTAAGATCGGTGTTTTATAAAATGGATTTTGCGTCCTGGTTAATGATTCTTGATCGCTCTTCAGCGTTAGTGCGACCGGTGGTTTGGAGGTACGCTCCAGATATTATTGTGGTAGGTTGTGGGAGTGTATCCCACGGGAAGATTATATAAGTGTGGCATGTGATCACTTGATTGATTAAAGATGTAAACCAAGTATGGAGTTTGTGATAGTGTCGTTAAATTGAAGATTCATGCCTGGAGAGCACTTGGCATATTGGGTTGTGAACTGGGGAGGATTACTCCGATTGTGATGGTTGTTCTTGTGTGTTATGAGAAAAATGAGAATTATTATGGACCTTTGAAAGGTTATCAGACTAGTTCAGTGTGATCAGAATCATCTTGAAGTCGGTGGATAGATTTAATATGAATAATGGCAGTATATTAGGCCAGATGTGTGCATTTTAGTAACGCGGTCCTCATGGAGGAGTAGTTAGGTTGATGTTTCGTTGTCAGATATTTCGTGTAGTGATGCATTGCGCCGTGTGAGTTGTGAGATGGCTTGAGAAATTGCTATGTGTTGAGAATCCGCATAGGAATGACGTTATATGAGCATCTTAGCTCTTGAAATTCGGACTGTACAACACACCTTAGTTGTACTTGAGTTTTGTAGCTTATAATGCTATATATCCCTCAGAGATATTATTATACACTTAGCATGCTTACGACCGATACTCGGTATTTTGTTGTAATGAGCAAATTTGGCTCGATGTGCATCTCCTTATGTGAGATCTATGTGTGGATCAGGTGGCACGCCGCCATGGGTATGGTATCTGAATCGGGTTGCACGCCACAACAGTGTGATGTTGAATATAGTTTTCTATATGCTATTTTGTATGCCTTGCTTCCTGTTTTCTAAGGAAAGTCCGTATTAGTGCGTGGGATTGGTAATTCCTTCCAGAGTTCATTTTCTTTCTTTGTATCGCGTTCAAATTGGTAGCCTATTGGCATATTGGGGCATCATATGCGACTTTTGATTATGTCTGGGGTGGCGTATTGCCTTAGCAGTTTGTAATAGGTGAGACGAGATCATTGAATTCGAGATAAGTGCAATCTGAGTATATGAAGTAAATTAAGGGGCTGAGACCATTGTTTGGTTCAGAATGAGGTGATAGTTCTTGCCAGAAGTATAGACCCAATGAATTGTTGACTCGGCGGTGTTATGAATTTATACAGATCTCATCCATCGTGTCAGTATTGTAAGAACTTGAACAAGACCTATGTATGTCATGCAGAGCATGGGATGTGTAATGATTTTTCTTCTAGATGGGATCAATGGAAGTTCTTGACTAGTTGAGTACGTAAACGTTCATGGTTCAGAAGGGATGTGAAGTCCTCATGTTACCTTAGGATGATATGGTATATGAGATATGTTGTGAATGATTGAGATTTGCGTGTGTAAGGTTATGGTTCAGTTCTGAATGGAAATTCATAACATTCTTAGGCGGTACGGGCAGCTTTAGGTGATTAGAGAAATGAGCTCCAGATGATTAAGGTGAATGATCTTCAAATGATTAAGGAAATTGTATTTCTAATCATAGTGATTTGTAGAGGGTATATGTTTCAGAAAAAGGCCAATGTGATTAAGTTGATGGCACTTCAATAGTATTGCAGCACTTTAAGGCTGGATCGACTACTGATATTCTAGTTGCTTGTATAGCACATGGAAATTTTAGAGTATTTATTGTGGGATGATTGGGTATTAAAGGTGTGCATGTATTCGCACGGTGGAAACTGGAATCAGGTATGATGATTTGTGTGCCATATGGAGTTGAAGACTAGGAGTTCTCATGTACAGGCTAGGTTGTGGTGGTGGATCGTGTGTATTCGGCACCGTTAGCGGCAATCGGGATTTGGAGGCTCGAGTGGATCTTTGTTTGCTGGTATGTTAGATTTTGGATGTGATGTTGGAATTCAGACTGGTTGTCTTAGTGTTGAGTGATTCTGAACTATTGCGCTACGGGCAATACCGAAAAAATGCCACAGATTGAGTGATGAAGTGCGTTGGATTATGTTCTAGCAAAGTGGTTTATATTTCAAATAACCAGCAGACGGTTGGGAAGGATTGCTTTCTTAATTGGGCATTCGTGATGGATGTCAGTGCAAAGGTTGCTATCATTAATTCAGTTCCGGTGTTAAGGGACTTTTCTGATGCGTTTCATGTGGCTAGACATGTCGCCGGGCGAGGTTGTTGATTTCGGTATTAATTTGGTGCCGGGCACCGGATCGTCTGGCTCCGATAGGAGTCGTAGTAGTGAAAGTCGAGCGGGATGAATAATTGGGTGTTGCTTGGTGAATAACGTACCGGTTATGTTCTATTAGGTTTGTATGGTGTGTGTTATTTGTTTCACCGTGGGTGTAATGATTTGCTTTGGCTCCAGACATCAATTGAGCATGGTTGTCGAATTCAAGCATAATGACTTGAGGTGTTTCATGTGGAGTAGTATTTGGATAGGATCGCGCGTTGCAGCAAAGTTGTGTGGAAACATGACCTTGCGGGTCAAATTTGTGTGTCCTATTTCTATGATGTAAGACAGGGTCTCAGCCTTGTGTTGTGGCAGTACTGGTGATTTTGAGGTACAACTCTCTCAGTTGAGTCATTTTCATGATTTGAGTACGTTCGGACCGTTTCTTATTGGTGCATGTATTGTGCAAGTTGTGGCTTAGGCATGTATTGATGTGTCATGTGACCAAAGTGGTGTGTTGGGTTCGAAGTGATCATTGGGGTCATTAATGAATACGAACAGATTTGATTTCAGCATGTTTGATGGGTAAATATCGAGGTTCGGTTCAAAAATTTGTTATGATAATTGCTAGAGGAGAAATGGCCTCATGAATGGTTGATCTGAGCAATGGTTATGGTTTATTGCGTGTTTCAATTATCGTTGGCAGTATATGAGAGTGTTGGAATGAGACCTCGGTTAATAAGAGATTTCTATCAGTATTTGGTTGTTGTGGGCAGCTGCTGTGAATGGAAGTTATCGCTGCATGTGTTTGAGTTATTGGTATATCATATAATTGCACCTAAGGTTGCAGGCATGGTCTATTATAGTTCGCTCAGACTTATTCTGAATATAGGTGTGAGGTTCTGATCTTGTGTATGATTCCGAAAAGGTGAAAAGTGGCTCTATGATTATGGGCTAAACTAGATTGTGTGATTTTAGTTAAAACGCGTTATCGGGCCCATGTGAGATAGGGTGACGTGGGATCATCCCCGGGTTTATGCTTGATAAGGTCATTCAGCTTTTGGTTGGCTTCTAGGACAACTCTGGGTACGCTCGAGGACGAGCGTTTGTTTAAGTTGGGGAGGATGTGACTACCCGATCCGTCGTCTCGTGAGTTACCGCCCCATTTTCTCCACTACCTATTTTGTTATGCTTAATTATCAATGTCTTGTGTGGACGAGTTGAATTGGAGTGGTTTTGATAAGAAATGAGACACTTAGTCTCTTTAAAGAAGGTTTGTGTTGGAAAAATCAACCGGATGTTGACTTATGTGTTAGAGGGCTCGGATTTGAATTCCGATGATTCGGTTAGCTTCGGAGGATGATTTTTGACTTAGGAGTGTGGTCGGCAGTAATTTTGGAGGTCCGGTGTAGAATTATGCTTGAATTGGCGAAGTTAGTATTTTGGCGATTTCCGGTTGATAGGTGAGATTTTGATCCGGGAGTCAGAATGGAATTCCAAGAGTTGTTGTAGCTCCGTTAAGTGATTTGGGATGCGTGCGTAAAATTTCAGGTCATTCGGATGTGGTTTGGTTGGATTTTCGATCGAATGCGTGTTTTAGAAGTTTTAAAAGAACATAAGCTTGAATTCGATGTAATTCGATGATTTTAGTGTTAGTTGAGGTGTTTTGATGATTGGAGCAAGTTTGGATGATGTTTTAAGATATGTTGGTGCGTTTGGTTGAGGTCCCGGGGGTCTCTGGGTGATTTCGGATGACTAACGAGAATTTTTGAAGTTGGAAAATGCTATAGAAATACAGCAGTCAGTGCAGGGCAATTTTGCTCTATGCGATCGCATATAAGGTGATGCGATCGCATAGGGTTAGCTGCAGTGCCCTGAAATTTTGTTCTATGCGATAGCATAGGGTTAGCTACAGTGCCCGGGAATTTTGTTCTATGCGATCGCAGGAGCTCTAATGCGATCGCATAGGGTTAGCTACAGTACCCGGACAGAATGTTAAAAATATTTCATCCGCGAACCAAACACATTTTTCCACCATTTTTGAGCAACCTTGAGATCTTTTGGATGGGAATTGAAGGGGTTTTGACGGGAAGTGATTGGAGGTAAGTCCTATGAACTAAATACATGATTATATTGTTAAATCATCCTTGAAATTCATGAAAATATAGCCAAATTGTAAGAAATTAGGGCTTGAAATTGAAATTCTAAATTTGGGATTTGAGGGGGCATTTGTGGTCCGATTTGAGAGATTTTACTATGTATAGACTCGTGCCGAGATAATGAACCCGATGACGTAAAAATTTCTGAATTTCGAGATGTGGGCCCGGGGCTCGAGTTTTGTCAAATTCGTGAATTTTGATATTTTTCTATTGCTTTCGAATGGGTATTGTCTCTTTAGCATAATACGACATATTCGTTGTGATTTTGAGCAGATTCGTCGCACAAGGAGGCTAATTTGAGAGGCAAGGGCATAGCGAGCTAGACTTTAACCGTCTTGGGGTGAGTAATTGATGTAAATGATGTCCTGAGAGTTTGAAACCCCGGAATTTCACATTGTAATGCTATATTGAGGTGACTTGCACGCCGGGTAACGGGGGTGGGGTAGAGCACCGTTGGGGATTGTGACTTGGTTCGTCCCGAGAGATGTTTTTTACCGTGTTTTCTACTTGAACTAAATTGAGAATCATCCTTACTTGGATTTAATTGTTGCATTTGGGCTTCTTGCCAATTATTTGAATCCTTCAGGGATTGATATCACTGCTTTCGCATACTTTGCATATCATTTGATCTCAGTCCAAGGTTTTAAATACTATTTTGCAAACTCAGCCATCTTCCTAAGATTTGAAAACTTAAATGATATTTTGGGCTGAGAGCCACTGTTTTATAAATGCCCAAGGGGCGTATGATGATTTCTGCACTGAGCATGGATCGGGCTGCATGCCGCAGCAGTATTACATTTATATTGAGGCCGAGAGCCTGGTAGAGTACATTTATATTGAGGCCGAGAGCCTGGTTGATTATACTGATATTAATATGAGGTCGATGGCCTAGATTTGATGCCATGAGATGGCTTGATAATGCGCTTGGGATGTAGGAGCCTCTCCGGAGTCTGTACACACCCCTAGTGAGCGTTGTCGACGATAAATAAATGGATGGCTCGGGCTGCACGCCGCAGTGGGTACCAGAGTGTACCGTCGTATTCATAACATTGCATCTCATGCATTGTTCTTTATCTGTTATACATGCCTTCGTATATGTACTCTGATTTCATTGACTTGTTGCTTCACTATTTGATGTTCTAAACTGCCAGTTATAGTTTACCTTGTATTTTCCATAATTTCTTATTCTCAGCCTTTATTTATGTTTATTCTTCTCTGGGTCAGAGTAATCACATTACTCCATGCACCTTGTGTGCAGATCCAGGTACACTACATGCTTAGTGAGGATTTGTTTAGCTGAGCAGCAGTATCCGGGAGTATCGAGGTAGCTGCATGGCGTTCGCAACCTTGATCTCTCCCATCTATCTCTATCCTTTTATTCCGCATTTTTCCTAGACAAACTTGTAATAGGTGGATATTCTGTATTAGAGGCTCATGTTAGTGACACCGGATTCTATTAGGCTATGTTGTGGTATTCTAATTGAACTTCCGCAGATTTTATTATTATTTATAAACTTGAAAGTAATGACTTAGTAATTTCCTATGTTATTTATCTATAATCTGATTAAGAATTTGGGATAATGTTGTTCAATGGTCGGGCTTGCCTAGCAGTGTGTTGGGAGCCATCACGACCGGGTTTGAGGTTGTGACGTTTCGCGAACGCGACCCCCCTATCGCAAACGCGCAGGGCAATTTCGCCTAGTGATTTTAAAGACCCAAAACAGAATGCAAACGGGATTTTTACCCCATTTCACAAACCCTCTCCTCTTCAGAACTCCTAGGCGATTTTTGGAGCTCTTCTTTATCAAAGTTTCTTGGGTAAGTGTTTCTTAACTCGTTTTCTTCATTTTCCATCAACACTCATTAAATTCCTAGGCCTAAACATGTGAAAATAGGTAGAAAATTAGAGAATTGGGTAGGATTAGGGTTTTCAAATATTTTGTGAATTAGACCTCATTTTGGGGTCGAACTTCAAAGAAAATTTTATATTCGGGCCCGTGGGTGAATGTGTGAATTTATTTTGGTTCGAACCTCGTATTTTGACCAAGCGGGCCCGGGGTCAATTTTTATAATTTCGGGCAGAATGTTTAGGAAAATATATTTAGGCATTTGGATTGGATTGTTTAGTATTATTGATGATATTAAATCAATTGTGTATAGATACGATTGGATTGGAACCAAATTTGAAAGAAAAAACGGTGCTTGAGGATTGAGTTGGCTATAGAACATCGAGGTAAGTGTTTGATCTACCCTAGCTTGAGGGAATAGGAGTTGAGTCATATTTGTTACTTGCTAATTGTCGAGTACGATGTATAGGCATGGTGACGAGTATCTATACATTGGTGTCTAGTATGACCGTGAGTCTTTACATTACGAATATTTGGATTTTGCTATATCTTCCATGCTTGAATGATGATTTCTATTATAATTGTGAAAGTATATAAGATGATTGAACCATTTAGAGCATTGGCTCAAGTGGTAAAATGAATTACAAGTAAGAAATGAAAGAAAGAGAAAGAAGTATTAAATAATTCCCTTGCTGAGATATTTTATTAAATTGTTTGTATCTCCCTTGCCGGGAATTTTATTGCTTAATTGTTGTACCCTTGTCGGGGTTTAATTATTTAATTGTATTCCCTTGCCGAGATTTTTATTACTGTTTGTTTATTACCTTGCCATTATTTTAAATTGTTGTTTGGGTGAGGAAAAGTGTAAAAGCACGAAGGGTAATGTCGTGCACTTATTACCGTTTGTTATGATTTTTTATTGTTATCAGTTCAAGTGCATCAATTATCTTATTCTACTATTATTGTGATTTTTTACGTGACATTTCCATTTACTGTGTTACTTGTTATTATTGAATTTATGCCATAATTGGTACATGTTTATGTGAATTAATTGCTAGTTGTCATTATTTGTTTTCCTCAGTGAATCATAATTTTTGTGTACTTGTTGTCTTTTGAATTCGTATTAATTGTTGTACTTGTTAGAGTAAATTATATTTTGAAGAACTATTGACTTAATGAAATGGGAGAGAGTGGTACGCCTACCACAAATGATATTGAAATGGGAGCGAGTGGTACGCCTATGCCTACCACAAATGATATTGAAATGGGAGCGAGTGGTACGCCTACCACAAATGATATTGAAATGGGAATGAGCGGTACGCCTACCACAAATGATAAATGATATGGATCGGGTTGCACGCGGCAACAGATGATAAATGATATGGATCGGGTTGAACGTCGTGGCATGATAAATGATAAATGATATGGATCGGGTTGCACGCCGCGGCATGATAAATGATATGGATCGGGTTGCACACCACAACATGATAAATGATAAATGATATGGATCGGGTTGCACGCCGCAATAATGTTAAATGATAAATGATATATGATAGGATCGGGTTGCACGCCACAACAGTGTTGCTATATGTTAGGATCGGGTTGCACGCTGCAACAATTATTGGTCCCAGTATGTTTATTTCGGGTGTTAGTTGTTGTTGGCTGCCTCTGTCTTTAAATTGAGATTTACTATTTGTATTTGTTGTCTCCCCACCGTATTTTTTTCTCTTCCTTTATTGACTGTTTATTTCCTTTATTTCCTTGTTGTACATGTATATATATTCTAAACTGCACAAGCTTATGTAAGTGTCTGGTTCTAGCCTCGTCACTACTTCACCGGGGTAGGCTAGGCACTTACCAGCACATGGGGTTGGTTGTGCTGATACTACACTCTGTGCTCTTTTGCACAGATACAGGTTTCAGACAACAGGAGTAGTACCGCAGGCATTAGCATTCAGACCAACGAGACATTGAGGTAGCCTTGTAGGCGTCAGCAGGCCTGGCATCTCCTCTATCTTTACATTCAGTCTGTTACCTCATTGTATTCGAGACAAACAATTCATATTATCTTTTAGATGGTTGTATTTAGTACTCTTAGAAGTTCGTGAGTATTGTGACACCAGTTCTTGGGTAGAGGTTCATGTAAAATACCCGTATTTCATTTAGTTTTATTAACTTAAGTCTTCTGCTCATTTAATTTATTCCAATGTATTTATATTATTTCTGTTAAAATGTTAAAAGAATACTTTTGATAACGAAAAGATAAGTATAAGTTAGTTTGTCTAGCTCCTACTAGTAGGCACCATCACGACTCTCGATGGTGGGAAATTTGGGTCATGACAAGTTGGTATCAGTGCTCTAGGTTACATAGGTCTCACAACTCACGGACAAGCTTAGTAAAGTCTGAGGGATCGGTACGGAGACATTTGTATTTATCCCATAGAGGCTACAGAGTTAGGAAAAAGTTTCACATTTGTTCTTTCTTGTCGTGCGGTTCTGTTTCTCAAAGCTAATTGAATTTCTACCTTTGTTTTTCCATGAATGGCGAAGTCATGTACCGCTTCTTCAGCCAAACAACAACACGGACCGGTGATAGATCAACTAAGTCTTAAGAAGTTTTGCGAAGGTCGGATAGGTTTCACCAAACTCTTCGCTGCCACTTTTAGCGATGCATCTTTTGAGGACCCACGGGATTTTCTTGACCGCTGCTATGAGGTATTGCAGAATGTGAGAATAGTCGAAAGCGAGGGGGTTGATTTTGCTGTGCTTCGGATGACAAGTAGAGGTAATGGAAACATAATGTATTTACCAGATCAGTTGTGGTTCCAACGGAAGATGCAAACGTATCAAGAGATCACCTAATGAATCATGTAGGGGTTCAACGGACCTTGACGTCTGGCTGATTTATTTGAGTTGTGAAGGACAAATATTGTGGATTATCGAATGTTGTGAACTTTGACTTAGCGCCAAATAGGGAATTTCACTATTAGTGAATGGATCGTATGGTCACGTGTTATGTCAGTTTTGGCTTGGAATATATATATGGTACGGAAAGGTTCCCCAATAATTTATATATATTTAAGGTTTGGTACTTTGCAGGGGGTAAGGTTGGAACTTATGGTATGTCTGCCTCCTTAATAATCCAACACTTCAGTATCAAGGGAGTTAGGGAAACAACCTTAAATTTTCAAAAGGTCTACTCAGTGTGGCACTCACGGTTGCGAATTTGGGGTGCTTTGGAGGAAATACAGTGGTAGACGACCTTCTCGACTATGTGGTTTATGCCAAGATTTATCTATATAGAGTTTTACTTTTGTGATCGTTGTGCGTAAATAGGGGTAAGAATCTCCCCCAAAGAATAATGAAGAGTATATGAATAAATGGGGTAGCTCAGCAGTGTTAAGCCAGCATAGCAAAAGAGGAAATTGGCCGTCGGTGTTTGTGGCAAGCCTACAAAGAGGGCAGACTGGCCAATGCAACATCACCTACTCAACTCTATTTTAAGAAATGTATTGAAGGAGTTTACCTCCCGGGTTCTCTACAATATGTGGTATATGTGATCTGAACGGTTGTGCCAGGTCACCATGACAGTGTCTGAATATGTCATCAGGTTCAATAAGTTAGCTGAGCCCTCAAAGGAATTGTTATGGATGTGGTAGTACTAGGCACATCATGGAAAAATTGTCCTAGACTTGGAAAAATATAACTTATGAAAGCACTCAGGCTACGTGTCCTATTGCAGTCAATACTCAGCTTAAATGGCCAGCCAGAGGTAGGGGTCAGGATGTTAGAGGTGGAGGTGAGCCTCCTAGAGGTGGAGACCTAGCCGTTGATATATTTTCTATGGTGTGGCTGAGGTCGCAACACTAGATGGTGTCGTTACTAGTACGGTTTTGAATAGCTATAAAGTCACAATTTTCTTAATTTGATTCGGTTCTGAGTATCGTGGCAAGCCCTTCTATTGTGCTCCACTTATGAGCGAGCTTCGTAATTTTGAGATCTGTTTAGGTGAATGCTCCTGCTGAGAAAATTCAACGGAGATGGCTAAGTTTGTCATTATATGTTGTGATATTATTAAACAAAAGACATTTGAAAGAAGGGGAAATGAAATATTTCGGTTGGCACGCCGTGCATAATACTGGTGACTCAGCACTAAGGACGAGATTCTCGCATATTTATGTAATGAAAAGTATTTAAACCATAATTATTGAGTTTTAGACTATGAGATGTGGTTATGGTCATACCTATGAAGCATTTTATGTCAAGATATCATTGCGATAATTCCTTGCTTGTAATGTGGAAGTTAGTATTATTGATATATACTTTATGGTGTTTTGTCGGGTTGTGGAAATATTGTTAAGTGTTGTTTTGGTGTTACTCTGACAGGTGGATAGGCTCAGTTACAGTGGGAGAATCTGCCAAAATTTCTGAAGAACTTGGGAGTTAGAAAAAAAATTGGGATATTGAGAGTTGCAAGGGAAAATTTGTGTGCCTAATATGGATGGGCTTCGAGAGTTGATTCTAGAAGAGGCCCACAGTTCCCGGTATTCTATTCATCCAGGCACCGCGAAGAGGTATCAGGATTTGCGGCAACATTATTGGTGGCGTAGAGTAAAGTAGGATATTATGGCATACGTGGCGCGGTGTTTGAACTGTCAATAGGTTAAAAATGAGCATCAGAGGCCTGGTGGTTTATTTCAGAGGATTGAATTTTCTGAGTGGAAGTGGGATAAGATTGCTATAGACTTCGTTAATGGACTTCCGTTGACTCGGAAGAAGTTTGATGTCGTTTGGGTCATTGTTGATAGGCTGACCAAGTCAGCACATTCCACTCCTGAGGCATTCTCATATTCATCCGAGATGTTAACTGAGATTTATATCCGGGAGATTGTTCGCTTTCACGGGGTGTCGGTATCTATTATTTCGGATCAAGGTACGCAGTTTACCTCGCATTTCTAGAAAGTAGTTCAGCGTGAGTTAGGCACCCAAGTGCAGTTGAGCACAACATTTCATCCTCAGACGGACGGGCAGTCAGAACGGACTATTCAGATATTGGAGGATATGTTTCGAGCTTGTGTTATTGACTTTGGAGGTTCGTGGGATTAATGTTTGCCTCTAGCAGAGTATGCCTACAACAACAGCTGCCATTCAAGTATCCAGATGGCTCCTTATGAGGCTTTACATGATAGGCGGTGTCGATCTCCGGTTGGATGGTTTGAGCTGGGAGAGGCTCGATTGTTGGGTACAGATTTGGTTAAGGAGGCCTTGGACAAGGTCAAGACCATTCAGGATAGGCTTCGTACAGCTCAGTCCAGGAAAAAGAGTTATGCAGATCGTAAGGTTCGAGATGTAGCTTTCATGGTTGGGGAGCGGGTATTGCTTCGAGTGCCTCCTATGAAGAGCGTAATGAGATTTGGGAAGAAGGGCAAGCTTAGCCCTAGGTTCATTGGCCCGTTTGAGATTCTCGAGCGAGTTGGAGAAGTGGCTTATAGACTTGCATTGCCGCCTAGCTTATCGGTCGTGCATCCAGTCTTTCATATGTCCATGCTCCAAAAATATCACGGCAATCCAGCCCACGTGTTAGATTTCAGCATTGTCCAATTGGACAAGGACTTGTTTTACGAGGAGGAGCCAGTGGCTATTTTAGACCGGCGGGTTCGTCAGTTGAGATCCAAAAGCTTTCCTTCTGTTCGTGTTCAGTGAGTAGGTCAGCCTCCTAAGGCCTCGACCTGGGAGTCCGAGTCTAATATGCGGAGTCGTTATCCCCATCTATTCCTCGAGTCAGGTACTTCCTTCTTCTGTCCGTTCGAGGACGAACGGTTGTTTTAGAGGTGGAGAATGTGATGACCCAAAGGGGTCACACTGTTTTCTTATCCATTTTGAGCTTCCGAGGCCTTGAAATTCTCATTTATAGTTGCTTCGATTTACGTGCGCAGTCCGTACGCGTAACTGGAAGCTCAAATATGAAATTCTATGAAAATTTTCTAAGTTTTGATATTAAAATAAATAAATTTGACTTCGGTCAATATTTTTGGGTAAACAGGCTCGGACTCTTGAATTTATAATCTCGAAAGGTCCGTAGGAAAATATGGGACTTGGGCGTATTCCAGGAATCAAATTCCGAGGTCCCAGACCCAAGAAATAAATTTTTGAGTAAAATTGTTTTCTGAAAATATTTAAGGAAAATAAAAATAAAAACTGATTAAAAAGTGATGGTATCAGGCCCGTATTTTGGTTCTGGCATCCGGTACAGGTCTTATATGTGGTTTAAGCGCTTTCTATAAAGTTTGGTTGAAAACGGATGTCGTTTGACGTGTTTCGGACTTAAAATGAAAAATTTGATGTTTTAGGAAATTTGGAAGAAATCATGGATTTTAAGGCTTAATTCGTTGTATATGACGTTATTTTGGCGATTCGATCGCACGGTTAAGTTCGTAGGATATTTTTGAGTCATTGTCCATGTTTGGTTTGGAGCCCTGAGGGCTCGGGTGAGTTTCGGATAGGTGTTGGGGTGGTTTTGGACTTAGGAAATCTGCAGGTTTTGGTTTCAGCTGTTGCAGGCCTATTTCTTCATCGCGTTAGCGACGCCTCTTTCGCGTTCGCGAAGCCTTGAGTTTTCCTTTATCGCGTTCGCATCAGTGATCTTGCGAACGAATAGGGTTATTTGACCCTGGCCTCATTTTCTTCTTCGCGTTCGCGAAGCCACCGCCTTTTCTCCTTCGCGTTCGCGTACCCCTACTCGCAATCGCGTAGGCTTGCAACCCCTTTCATCGCGTTCGCGTAAGGCCAAACGCGTTCGCGTAGGCTAAATTTCGGAGACCCAGCATTTTACTCTTCGCGTTCGTATCCCTCCCCCCCGAATGCGATGCCTTGTCAGTACCTACCGTTCGCGAACGCGACCCCCCTGTCGCGAATGCGAAGGGCAATTTTGCCCAGTGATTTTAAAGACCCAAAACAGAATGCAAACGGGATTTTTACCCCATTTCACAAACCCTCTCCTCTTCAGAACTCCTAGGCGATTTTTGGAGCTCTTCTTTACCAAAGTTTCTTGGGTAAGTGTTTCTTAACTCGTTTTCTTCATTTTCCATCAACACTCATTAAATTCCTAGGCCTAAACATGTAAAAATAGGTAGAAAATTAGAGAATTGGGTAGGATTAGGGTTTTCAAATATTTTGTGAATTAGACCTCGTTTTGGGGTCGAACTTGAAAGAAAATTTTATATTCGGGCCCGTGGGTGAATGTGTGAATTTATTTTGGTTCGAACCTCGTGTTTTGACCAAGCGGGCCCGGGGTCAATTTTTATAATTTCGGGCAAAATGTTTAGGAAAATATATTCAGGCATTTGGATTGGATTTTTTAGTATTATTGATAATATTAAATCAATTGTGTATAGATACGATTGGATTGGAACCAAATTTGAAAGGAAAAGCGGTGCTTGAGGATTTAGTTGGCTATAGAACACCGAGGTAAGTGTTTGATCTACCCTAGCTTGAGGGAATATGAGTTGAGCCATATTTATTACTTGCTAATTGTCGAGTACGATGTATAGGCATGGTGGCGAGTATCAATACATTGGTGTCTAGTATGACCGTGAATCTTTACATTACGAATATTTGGATTTTGCTATATCTTCCATGTTTGAATGATGATTTCTATTATAATTGTGAAAGTATATGAGATGATTGAACCCTTTGGAGCATTGGCTCAAGTGGTAAAATGAATTACAAGTAAGAAATGAAAGAAAGAGAAAGAAGTATTAAATAATTTCCTTGCTGAGATATTTTGTTAAATTGTTGGTATCTCCCTTGACGGGAATTTTATTGCTTAATTGTTGTACCCTTGTCAGGCTTTAATAGTTTAATTGTGTTCCCTTACCGGGATTTCTATTACTGTTTTGTTTATTCCCTTGCCCTTGTTTTAAATTATTGTTTGGGTGAAAAAAAGTGTAAAAGCACGAAGGGTGATGCCGTGCACTTATTGCCGTTTGTTATGATTTCTTATTGTTATCAGTTCAGGTGCATTAATTGTCTTGTTCTACTATTACTGTGATTCTTTACGTGACAATTCCCTTTACTGTGTTACTTGTCATTATTGAATTTATGCCATAATTGGTACATGTTTATGTTAATTAATTGCTAGTTATCATTATTTATTTTCCTTAGTAAATCATAATTTTTGTGCACTTGTTGTCTTTTGAATTCGTATTAATTGTTGTGTTTGTTAGAGTAAATTATATTTGGAAGAACTGTTGACTTAATGAAATGGGAACGAGTGGTACGCCTACCACAAATGATATTGAAATAGGAGCGAGTGGTATGCCTGCCACAAATGATGTTGAAATGGGAGCGAGTGGTACGCCTACCATAAATGATATTAAAATAGGAGCGAGTGATATGCCTACCACAAATGATATTGAAATGGGAGCGAGTGGTACGCCTACCACAAATGATATTGAAATGGGAGCGAGTGGTATGCCTACCACAAATGATAAATGATATGGATTGGGTTGCACGACGTAACAGATGATAAATAATATGGATTGGGTTGCACGTCGCGGTATGATAAATGATAAATGATAAATGATATGGATCGGGTTGCACGCCGCGACATGATAAATGATAAATGATAAATGATATGAATCGGGTTGCACACCGCGGCATGATAAATGATAAATGATATGAATCGGGTTGTACGCCGCAACAATGTTAAATGATAAATGATATATGATAGAATCGGGTTGCACGCCACAACAGTGTTGCTATATGTTAGGATCGGGTTGCGCGCCGCAATAATTGTTGGTCCCAGTATGTTTATTTCGGGTGTTAGTTGTTGTTGGCTGCCTCTGTCTTTAAATTGAGATTTACTATTTGTATTTGTAGTCTCCCCACCGTATTTGTTTTTTCTCTTCCTTTATTGACTATTTATTTCTTGCATTTCCTTGCTGTACATGTATATATATTCTAAACTGCATAGGCTTATGTGAGTGTCTGGTTCTAGCCTCGTCACTACTTTGTCCGAGTAGGCTAGGCACTTACCAGCACATGGGGTCGGTTGTGCTGATACTACACTCTGTGCTCTTTTGCACAGATACAGGTTTCGGACAACAGGAGCAGTATCGCGGGCATTAGCATTCAGACCAACGAGACATTGAGGTAGCCTTGCATGCGTCAGCAGGCCCAGCATCTCCTCTATCTTTACATTCAGTCTGTTATCTCATTGTATTCAAGACAAACAATTTATATTATCTTTCAGACATTTGTATTTAGTACTCTTAGAAGTTCGTGAGTATTGTGACACCAGTTCTTAGGTGGAGGTTCATGTCAAATACCCGTATTTCATTCAGTTTTATTAACTTAAGTCTTTCGCTCATTTATTTATTCCGCTGTATTTATATTATTTATGTTAAAATGTTAAAAGAATACTTTTGATAAAGAAAAGATAAGTAAGAGTTGGCTTGCCTATCTCCTACTAGTAGGCGCCATCACTACTCCCGATGGTTGGAAATTTGGGTCGTGACACTATAAAAGTCACAACAAGGAAATCGGACGTCTGCAAGATAAGACAAAGGGATGACGAAATGTTGAAGGAGTTCGTGTCCCGATTTCAAATGGAACGTATGGATTTACCACCGGTCTACGATTATTAGACCGTTCAATCTTTCACCCTGGGGTTAAGAGAGTGGAGCTCGATAGCATCACGACAGTTGAAGCAAACTCCGATTGAGTATCCAGCTGTAACTTGGGCAGATGTGCACGGTCGACATCAATTGAAGATCAAGGTCGAGGACGAGCAGTTAGGAGCCCCTTCGGATTCACTTCATCCAAACAGGTTAGCAGTTAAAGCCCCGAGGGATACCTAAAGGGAACCGAGGTCTACCTAAAGGGAACCGAGGTCATACAGGAAACGATATCAACCATATACCGCATATCGAAGGAACAATGGTTCGGGATGCAATTCATCCTGGAATGATCGAGGGCAAAATCCTCGGGGGCTCATGAGTAAGAATGGATTTGATAAGCTTACCGATCCCGCAGAAGCACCTTGGTTATCGGAGTATAATTTCAGCCTTGATGCATCGTTGATTGTTTCAGCTATCAGAAGGATCAAAGACACTAGGTGGCCCAGACTTATACTAACTAATCCTTCTCATAGAAACTCAAACTTGTTGTGTAAATATCATGGTACACATGGCCATAAGATTGAAGACTGCATACAGCTGAGGGAGGAGGTAGCTCGATTGTTTATGTTACATCTCGCGTTTTCATACGTTAAAATTTTATTTTCAGTTAACCAATGCAGACTTGGAGATGAGATCATCTTGAAGTTAACGTACTTACGCTATTTATAACAAGTGATAAATAAGTGCTATGAAGGATAAAGAGGTACAGGGATTAAAGAAAACGAGTTTTGTTGAAAGTGGCCAATTTGGAATAAAATATGGGTTGAGCGATAATACCTGATAATTATGAACTAGTACCATGCAAGGTACCATATGATCACGCTAGTATAATATATAAAGTATATATGAAGTATTTTAAAAATAAATAAAATTTTAAGTAATTTGTGGTAATTTTAAATTATGCGGGTAATTGATTAATTATCGGGTAACATGACATTACCCGGTTAACTAATAAGTGGATAAAAATTTAATAAATTAACCACCCTCCCACGTGACATAAAGACACAATGGCTAAACATGACTCATAAGTCATTAAATCCATGTGGCCGCCTAAGGATTTAAAAGCAAATTCAACCAAGATAAGACTTTTGAATGAGTCATTAAATCCATGTGGCCACCTAAGGATTTAAAAGCAAATTCAACCAAGATAAGACTTCTTAGTTCAAAGAAACTTAATTGAACTAAGAAACGTTAGTTCTTACTTCTTAGTTATCTGATTCTTAGTTCTTAGTTCTTAGTTATCTCATTTTAGGATTAGAACACCCTATGAATCATTGACTGATATATTAATCTTGGATCAAAAGAAACATTTGAAGCAGAAGCAAACTTTCAAAGTTCAACAATTAAGATTAAATCCATTTTTGTCTTTAGTACACAAAAACGTTAGAAGCAGAACAAATTCGTCCAAGATTTCAAGGAATCCAAGTGTAAATTTCACACAAGCAGATTCGTTCAAATAATTTCAGGAATAGGTATGTTAAGGTCATCCCTTCTTTCTTTTGGCATGATCTAAACTATACTGAAGAAATGAGCAAACATACAGTTTCCATAAATTACTCTATTAATAGAATTAATAAGGGTGTCTATATTCTTGATTCCCCATGAAAATTATTGTTATTTCCTGTTCATGGGTCTCAGAATAATACGCAGTTGGAAAAATTTATCCGGAAGGAATATTGAGATTATTATATATTTTTCATGCATTTCACTCATGTGCATTGACCCATGACCAGATGGCTTTATATACGCGTATATATATATATATAAATATATATATATGGGATATGGGAAAAGGTTACAGCGTTATATACGCACCACCACCTGATCAACTGGTATATGTTGATAATGTTGCCCACAGTGGACGAGACGATATGATAGGATGCCCTCAGTGGATTGATAATATTATGTACACCCATACCTATGCATGGCAAGACACTTATACGCACACACATGACATTATAAACGTTTCATAATTTATAAAGTTATTCAGATTTAAAGATATGTTTTTATATTCTATGTTTCATCTATACCTTTTACGTACTAATTTTCATGCCTTACATACTCAGTATATTTTTCGTACTGATGCCCTATTTTACGGGGCCTGCATTTCATGCCCACAAGTGCAGGTAGGCAAGCTGACGGTCCCCCTTCTTAGGATCCCTGATCAGTGAGATTTGGTGTGCTCCACTTGATTCGGAGTTGTTTTGATTTTGGTACGATACGTTTGTATATATATATATATGTATATGGGTATGACGTGGCTCAGTCCCATCTTTGTACAGTTATGTTTCCATTAGAGGTCTGTAGACAGTATGTCTAGTTGGGTTATATGTGGCCTTGTCAGCTTTCAGTTTTGGAATATATAGTTGTCTATAGCAGCCTAGCCGGCTCGCCCACCGTATTCTACACATATACGTACACATGCCTTGATGGTATGTCTCCTTCATGTCTGTTATTTTCGTAATGCAACAGATGTTATTCAGGTTCATATCTTAGACGCATGCTTATGGGTGTTTGACAGGTAGGACTCAGGCACCCGTTGCGGCCCATCGATTTGGGTCGTGACAGTTTAACAAGGGCTATCTTCGAGAATTCCCAGCGATCGAGCTAAGAATCACGTCATAGAAAGAGTCGCCAACAGAAAGAATGAATAGGAATAACCACAACATGTAATTCATATGATTGTTGGCGGGGTCGATGTTCCACAAGGTCATATATTCGAATGCACTAAGGTATCAATTACCAAGGAGAAACAGACCCGGGACTACGTGCCCGAGGGTTCCTTATCAATCAACGATGAAGAAGCGGAATGCATTTCTCAACCGCACAATGACGCTTTGGTAATTTCTATCTTGTTAAATAAAGTTCAAGATAATCGTGTTCTAGTTGATCCAAGTAGTTCGGCAAACATCATTCGATCGAGGGTCGTGGAGCAGTTCGGCCTACAATATCAAATTGTACCCGCTGATTGGGTTTAACGGCTTCAACATGGCCAGCGAAATAACTAAAGGGGAGATTATTCTACTAGTGAACGTGGCGGGGACCATTCAAGATACTAAATTCCACATGATCGAGGGCGGCATGAGATACAATGCCCTACTCGGAAGACCCTGGATTCACAACATGAGGGTGGTTCCCTCAACCATTCACCAAATGTTGAAATTCCCAACAATAGATGGTGTGAAAATAGTTTACGAGGAACAACATGTAGCAAAGGAAATATTTGCAGTCGACGAGGTAACGGTGATACCAGCACCTTCAACCTCAGAAAAATTGAACATCAAAGACAAGCAGATGGCTAAAGAGTAATCATTGTCCTCAGCCTCGATCGAGTCGGAGAAACAGGTAATCAAAGAAGAATAAGAGGATTTACTTACTCCTCGAACTTTCATTGTTCCCGAGAATCAGATGCAACCAAGTCAACGGTCGAGGAGATGGAACAAGTGATATTGATCGAGAATTTGTCCAAGCGAAAGGTATACCTAGGAACGAGATTAACCCTCGAACTCAGGAAAAACTCATTCAATTCCTTATTGATAACATAGATTGTTTTGATTGGTCCCATTTAGACATGACAGGGATCCCACCGGAGATAATAACACATCAGCTAAGCCTCAACCCCAAGTTTAAACCAGTGAAACAAAAGAGAAGGCCTCAGTCCGAGGTAAAACATGCATTCATAAAGGACGAGGTAATTAAACTTCTCAAAATAGGGTTCATTAGGGAGGTAAAATACCCCGAATGGTTAGCCAATGTAGTCGTAATCCCTAGAAAAGGGAAACAACTTAGAATGTGTGTGGATTACAAGGATTTGAACAAAGCATGCCCTAAAGACACTTTTCCACTGCCTAACATCGAATGTATGATCGACGCTACGGCCGGCCACGAGATCCTTGCCTTTCTCGACGCCTATTCTAGGTATAATCAAATTCAGATGAACCTGGAGGACCAAGAAAAGACCTCATTTATCACCAAGTATGGAACGTATTGTTACAATATATTGCTCTTCAGACTAAAAAATGCAGGAGCTACTTACCAACGCCTAGTAAATAAGATGTTCGAAGAACGAATAGGTAAGTCAATGTAATTTTATATTGATGACATGCTAGTTATGTCCCTGCACGTAGAGGACCATTTGGCTCATTTGCAAGCAACGTTTGAGATTTTAAGAAAATATAACATGAAACTTAACCCCGAAAAATGTGCTTTCGGAGTCGGCATAGGCAAGTTCTTGGGCTTCATGGTGTCGAATAGGGGGATCGAGATCAACCCCGACAAAATCAAGGCCATCGAAGACATCACCGCCGTGGACAGATAGCTGCTTTGGGCCGATTCATATCAAGGTCATCATATCGGAGCCACATGTTCTTTTCCCTACTCAAAAGAAAAATGATTTCGCATGGACCCCAGAATATCAGCATGCATTGGGGGAGTTGAAGCGATACCTATTGAGCCCACCTCTGCTCCACACTCCGAAGGCAGATGAGAAGTTATATTTGTACTTGGAGGTCGTTCAAAGTAGTGGTAAGTGGTGTGCTAGTTCGTGAAGAGCAAGGTACGCAATTCCCTATTTACTACGTGAGTTGGACCTTAGGAGATGCTGAAACTAGATATCCACACTTAGAGAAATTAGAACTTGCATTAATAAGTATGTCTAGAAAATTAAACCATATTTCCAGTGTCACCCAATATGTGTATTAACCACATATCCACTTCGAAACATTTTGCACAAGCCCGAGTTTTTTGGGCCGATTGGCTAAATGGGTCGTCAAACTTGGCGGGTACGATATCGAATATCAACCCCAAACGGCTATCAAGTCTCAAATTTTAGCAGACTTCGAGGATGATTTTACGCCAACCCTCGTACCCGAAGTGGAAAAGGAACTTCTACTAAAATTGGGTGCATCATCGGGGGTATGGACTCTCTTCACAGACGGTGCCTCGAATGTGAAAGGGTCTGGGCTTGGCATCATTTTGAAGCCACCCACGGGTAGCACTATCACAAAATCCTCAAAACTTCTAGGTTGAATAACAATGAGGCCGAGTACGAGGCCATGATTGCAGGTCCCGAAATAGCTAAGAGCTTAGGGGAGGAAATCGTCAAAGACAAGTGTGACTCCCTGTTACTGGTGAACCAAGTGAATAAAATCTTCGAAGTTCGGGAGGATAGAATGCAAATGTATTTGGACAAGTTACAGGTAGAATTGCACTGCTTCAAGGAGTGGGACCTAGACCACATGCCTCGAGAACAAAACGATGAGGTTGATGCACTTGCGAATTTGGGGTCTTCGGTCAAAGAATACGTTATTGTCCCGGGAACTGTCGTCCAATTATCGAGATCTGTGGTCGAGAAGGGTGACGCTGAGATAAACTCCACAAGCTTGAACTGGGATTGGAGGAATTAATATGTTGAATATTTAAAGCACGTAAAGCTCCCATCGGACCCTAAAGAGTCGAGATCCCTACGAGATAAAGCAGCCCGATTCACATTGGATGAAGATGGAATGTTATACAGGAGGACTTTCGATGGACCATTAGCGGTATGCTTAGGGTCGGGGGACGCCGATTATGTTTTGTGAGAGTTCCACAAAGGCACCTGTGGGAACCACTCCGGTGCTGACTCTTTGATTCGTAAAATTATTAGAGTAGGGTACTACTATGATAGCATGGAAAAAGACACTAAGGAGTTTGTTTGAAAATGCGATAATTGCCAAAGGTTTTCACCAATGATCCATCAGCCCGGAGAACAACTTCACTCAATCCTATCCCCGTGGTCATTCATGAAATGGGGGGTGGACATCGTCGGCCCTCTACCAACGACACCAGGTAAGCCTAAATTCATTTTGTTTATGGCTGACTACTTTTCTAAATGGGTGGAAGCACAGGCCTTTGCAAAGGTCAGAGAAAAAGAAGTCATATAAATCATATGGGATCACATCTTGTGTCAATTCGGGATACCTGCTGAAATCGTATGCGACAATGGTAAGCAATTTATCGACAACAAGGTAATAAAGTTCCTCAAAGAACATAAAATAAAAAGGATCTTATCGACGCCATATCACTCAAGCGCAAACGGATGAGAAACTAGACCCAAATTGGAAAGGACCATATCTAGTCATTGGTATCATCGGAAAGGGATCTTACAAACTCGGCACGATGGAAGGCAAACAATTGCCTAACAATTGGAATATGTCACTACTCAAACGATATTATTGCTGAGGTATGATTTTTTTTATTTCTTTTTCATTTGTGTTTGATACTGACTTATTGCAGGTGTTCGATCGAGGCATCGAGGAAACTATTTAACATGAAGACTTAGGTTTTAAAGCACGCGTTGCACTGTTTTTCCCTTAGTTTGATTTTTATCTCAACTTTCCCGGTGAGGTTTTTAACTAGGCAACAACTATGTGCTACCTAAGGAAAATTCAACAGTATCCAAGGCTTATTTTCAATCAACCTCGAATACTGGGGGGCATCACCCTCGGAGGTTATATTTTCATGAAAAATACTTCACGCCAAAAAGGGTCTCGATAGTAAAGCTTTGTAATGGGCCAAACGGTCAAATGAACCGTGTCCATATAGAATAGTAAAGCTCGATAGCAAAACATGTGTGCATATATAAATTATTTAAAGAAGCATTCTTGCTACTCGGGGACTGTCATCGACAGTCAAATACATTGAGTTATCTAAACTCGGGTTCATAAGACCTCAAAGAGGCACCCCTCGACGTAAAGGCCAAGACTATCATACTCGGGGACTAACATTTCGAACAAGTTCAAAATGTTATCGGGAAACAAGTCCAAGAGGCATACCCGAAGGCTATGGCCATACCAAAGGCTACGACCAAAACAAAGGCTACGGTCGAAATAACGTGACTCGGAGAAGTTTGAATCCCGCAATAAAAACAGGCTTTCAAATTTTTCTAAAAACCAGTTAATAAAGGCTACCCTCGGGAAAATAATCAAAGGGCATCGATAAAATCAGCCCTCGAAAAACCTTAAGAGGTATCAAATTATTCAAATACAAATTTGTGCTAAGGCACAAGAAACAAAATGGTTTCGATCGACACTAAACCCTCAAAAAATCCAATGGGTAAAAATATATTCCAAGGCATAAGGAAACTTTTAATAAGTCTTTGAGCCGAAAAGGGAAAATAATATCTATCTCTTAGAAGCCATAACAGCCCGACTTAAAAGAGCCGAAGGTCCAATACACTTAGGTTCGAGATCTTGTTCTCACCCCATCCGAACCAAAGGGTTCGGTTATCCCGAGCCCAAATAAATAATAACTTGATTATGGCTTGGGGAATCGCCATTATCCGACACAAAGGGTCTATACCCCAAAGGTTCGAACCTTATTCGAACTCAACCACGACAACTTCAAAGAAATCATCCGAGATAGAATCTCGAACATACCATTCAAAGAATGAAATTATTGCAAGAATTTTAGGGCAAGAAATATTGAGAAGTCATTTAAGGAAATTTCTTCTTTTATATACTTAAGAAGGAGATATGTACAAGGATCCGAAAAAAGGTTTTAGACAAAGAAACATACAAAAAGAGAAAGAAAATTTCTATCTACACCCGGAGCTGGTCTCTCCTTTGGGAGCAGCTTCCTCTTCGGGCCCCTCTACGTTATCGGACCCGCCTTGGCTACCTTCATCATCATTGTCATCGTCAAAGGATACGAGAAATCTAGCATCGGCTTCCAGTGCCCTTGTTTGAGCTATCTCTTCATTGAGGTCGAAATCTCGAGCATGAATTTCTTCGAGGGTCTCCCTCCGAGATCGGCACCTGGACAAGTCATTTCTCTATTTTTCTCGGTCGGAAGCTTCCCTCAGCTCCGTTTGATCAGCCTCGGCGTCCCTTAAATACACGGCAATGGTTTTATCAACCATGGCCTTCGTCTTCTTGGCCTCAACCCAGGCTTTAGTAGCCTCGGCCCCAGCCTTGGCAAGTTTGGCCTCGAGCGATAATCCTTTTGGCATGGGCCAAACTTTTCTCTTTGGCACCCCTGAGCTGGGTCTCAGCCGATGCGAATTTTGCTAGTGCAACTTCTTTCTCTGCAGTAAGGCGGTCCATATTTTCCTTCCACCGGTTACGCTCAGCCTTAATCTGATCGACCTCATCTCGAAGATGCTCGATCATCTCCAATTTTTGCTGTAGCTGAGACATTGAAGTTTTAGCCTCCACAGTTGGGTCGAGAAGACCATACTATTTCAAAACGACAATTACCTGCTTGTCTAGCTCGGCCTCATTCTCGAGAGCCTTGGACAAGTCAGCCCGAAGGTCCTTGATCTCCTCCTCCTTTTAACTGCAAAGGAGAATTAGGGCCTTCCCTTCACCTGAGGAATTATTAAGCCCGGCCTCACGTTGGCTCGGGTCAGCCCTAGACTTGGTAAAGGCCTACGCAAAAAAGGATATATCAGTTAAGGTAAGGGGAGAAAAAGGAAATTTCAACGATAAGAAGTAATGCTTACCTTATAGAAAAAACATTGGGCCTCTTCGAAGAGGATAGATGCATCGTTGAGGTCGGCATCATCGACCCTAGTAAAGTAATCCCAGAAAGGATCATTCTCACCGGAACTATGCTTAAGTCATGTGTTCCTAGGGCCCGGGCTTCCCCTATGGCTTCCTCAGAATAAGCCGGTAACGATGGAGAGTGACTTATTGTCATGGCCCCGGGCAGATCACCCGGGGCGCTCTATTCGGCCATGTGGACTTCAGAATCTCTCCTCTTTGGCGTGCTTGTTAAAGGCCTAGAAACATCACGACCTAGGCGGTTCAGGGGCTTTGCCCACATCTTTCTTTAGAGTTTCCTCACCATAAGGCAAGGTCTCCGGTTTGGAGGGTTTGGTGGCCTCGACTGGCTTTCTGGTTCGGGCCACCAGAGCTGAGTCCTCGCCCTCATCTTCTTCATCATCTTGAAACTGGTGGACTGAGTCTATGTCCACGTAAATGACATTCCTCCTTCTTCAAAATAGTATTACTTAATGGTATATCTCAGCCCAAAACAGAAGTAGCAGTGTATATGTAAAAAAAAAAAAAAAAGAATACCAAGAGATCAAGAAACATCATCGCAAGTGCTTATTTAAATGTTTAATGGGATTAGCTAAGCAAACAAATCACAATGCAATAATGCTTGTTTTTTAAAGAAGATTTAAAAGTAAATTTGGATCAGAGTTCTGAAGCAAGGGATGATTAAAATTAAAATTGAAAATAGCATCAAACATGTCCATATTATACAGTTCCAAGTTGGACAATGTCAAAGTCCCAACACAAAATAATAGGATTTCAGTTTTATGATTTAAGAGTACAAATAGGATGCTGAAATGTACTTACTTGAAACTCGATTATCAAGAAAGTGGGATAGTGTAACAGCATAGGATTCCTAGGAAGAAAGTTAATATGTAGATAACCGAGTGAGAAAGAAAATGAAGAAATCAATACAAACTGGAAGAATAACCAAACTGAAGAAACATTATCTAATCTAAGAACATGATTTTGAAGCCCTTCGCCCCTAAGTAACGAAAGGATGGAGCTCCAAGTAGCTCTCTCGTAGTTCATTGCATGCTGTTGGAATCTCCAATTGTGTTTGCGAATCCAATAATTGCCTATTATTGTTCTTAGATCATGATAATTCTTCACCTTTTCAGCCATGTAATGAATATTGTTCAT